>LPNX011068759.1:7010-100085 GCA_001517045.1 Pseudotsuga menziesii | reverse complement strand
GATAGATCACTTACATGCAATATGCAAATCCGCTTCTCTCTTTGTTGATCCAAGCTCTAGAATCTTCAGATCTATAGCTGCAAAACCCTATAAAGCATGTGGAAACAAGTAAACAACATATGAGTATTCAAACATATAATTGATCTAAGCTAACATTTATGGAAGAAATCTCTAAACATTATCAATGCAATAACATTTATGGAAAGAGATTTGTATTAATGTAATCAAGGAGATACATAGAATTACAATGAGAAGGAATATCAGAACCTAGCCTTAACGCTGCAATATTCCATCCAACAATCCAATCCAAATCCTCCAAAGCAAGCTAGTAAGCCTCCTAATGGAGGATAGGGATCACCTAGAAATTCCACCAGCATAAGAGTAACATAGTCCTTCCTCCCTTTCAAATGGAGAGAGGGTTTAATTTATAAGGCTAAAGGGATAGAGTAGGTTGAGTATTAGGAGGAGTGATCAAAGGGATCTTCCCTATAGGTTAGGAACTGAATGCTACCTCACCTAAATGATAGGGATAGACATCCACCTTATTATCACTCTAGGAAACTCCTCTAGGTTGCAGCTCGAGGATGCTTGGTAACTTAAATGTTTCTATGCTTTTTCTAGCTGGATCAAGTCAAACGACCTACAGGACCTCACACTCTCAATAAATGCATGAAAATCAATCAAATATAAGGCTTCTAACTACCACTATTCAGAGGTTTGATAATATGGTGAAGAGATGGAGAACTTATTATGTTGGAGGATTCATACATAAAACAGTTATATATAAATGGCTAATCATAACAATGAAAGTACTTGCAATTCATATTATCAACATGCAGATAGGATGAAAACTATTAGACATTAAATAACATGAATAAACCTGAACAACATATTCAAGCATAAACACAGAACATACAAGAAATGGAAGCTGAACATATGATAGCAAAAGAGCTTATATTAGGTCATGAGCAATATGAGAAGCTTGATAATAATAATGGTCAAAAGGTCCCTTAAATTTAACCCTTGCTTATAAATAAGTCTTAGGATTTATAGTCTTTACAAAATATGTAGATCCTGAAAAGTTGGATCTATTTTTACTAAAAGTAGCTAAAAATAAATGTTTTTGCAAAAATAGGCCAGAAACCCTAATTTAACTACTAGTCTATCTAACTGTAACACTTGTTCACTTTTTGAACCTTTTGATGACTGTAGTGAGTACTGGAGTAAAGCTACACCCTGTCCTCTGATAGATAATCTACTATTGGTTAAAACAAGTAGGGTTTGTGACCCTTTCCTCCTTGATGTATCCTCAAAATTGGAATAGACCTTTTCTGATGCTGTTATTCAATGACTTTCAGCTTTACACTTCATCCTTGAGATAGTTATATTTTCTCAAACTGGTCTTTTGTGCCAAAATATCTTTATGTGCCTCTTTTCACTTTCGGTGGTTAAGGACTCAAAATTTTGGGTCTGTTAGCTGCCGAAAGCTCTGCTTTCGATGGCTAATGAACCGCTTCAGCGTCCACCTAAGCCACTGAAAGACCTGCTTTTGCAAAATTGTAATCAACCTCCCAAATAATCCTTTTCAGCTTTGTTGTTGATCTTTTGACCCTTCTTCAGCTTGCCCAATGTTTGGAAAATCAGCAGCATCTTGGATTGCCTCTGTATTCAGAAGGCTTACTGTTGCTTCAGCTAGGGTTTCTAGTGCAAAATGAGAGCTAGGGTTTGATATGGAATTCTTCACCTGCATCCTTAGAAGCCCGATCATCCTGTACATCCTAGTGTTGTCCTTCATGTATCTTATATTTCTCCTTTTCAGCATGACATACATCCCTCTCATCTCCAGGAAAAAATTGTGCAACTCCTAATTCCTCTTGGTCAACATGGCATTATTCCTCTTTATATCCCTGTCCAAAACTTCTAATTCATGTATTTTCTCTAGTAGTTTGTTTACTCTTTGAGACCTAGTTTTGTTGGAGGAGGTCTCTGATACTTGTGCATCCTGCCCTTTCTTAGGTGTTGGTGAAGGAAACTCTTCTTGTTCTGCTGTCAACTGCTCTGCTAGGTCAAACCTTTCCTCCCTTTCTTCTTCTTCTTCTGAGTAGGGCAAGTTCAGAATGTTTTCACTTTGTGCTAGGATTTTCTTTCCCTTTTCACTGAAGTCTAGGATACTTTTAGCCTAGTTGGTTTTATAACGGGAAGAATTTTGATCTACTGTTGCTGGTGAGATAGCCCTTCTTTTTCTCTTTCCACTCCTAGGGGTGGTGGATTTATTCAAAGGAGACTTTCCCTTCTCTTCTAGTTGTAGGTCAGTTTCAAACTCATTCCAAAACAAAAAATGTGTCCATTCTATGTTTCTCTTATGCAACAATTCTTGGACAATGATTTGTATGAGGCCATGGTGGCACAACCTTCCTGTAATTTTGGTGGGTTGGGCCTTTACCTAGTGTGCCATTTTTGTTTAGCTCTTGAGGAGGTAGAAAGGTAAATTTAAAGGCCTTCTTCCTATAAAATGATTCATCAATTTGAAGTGATATATCATTTCCCTGTTGTATCTACCTTCACAGGTTATATACACCAAAATTTCTTTCAGTAACTGTTTCCATCTCTCTTCTAACCAGGTGGATGGAACACTTTTCTTCCATACCACATTTCTGTGTTTAGGTTTTAGATAGGATCTGAACTCCACATTTTTTGTAATGGTGGTCTTAAACCACTTCTCCCCAGTTCTTGGGAGTTCTATCACCTCTACAATTAGGGTTTCATCAACTAGGAACTCCTCCTTTCCTATCAACGCCTTGGATCCATCAAAAGAAAGAGAAAATGCCTCTACAATTTGTTGGCGTGACCCTTGAACTTTCTCACAAAACGTATAGCAGCCTGTATCTCTAAAGAACTGGTAGAATTTTGGATGTGATTCTAGGTAGCTAATGTCTCCTAGTTCTTGCTTGAGAGCAGGTCCTCCTTTCTTCATCTTTGAATTGTGCTTATGAGTACTTGCAAAAATTGAAATTCAAATTCTGTGGAAGAGGTTAGTGGGCTGGTTTTTAGAGATGGCCTTGAGCAGTAAGGATGCATGCAATCAAAGGTGGAGTGTACTAGAGGTATAGTGTTGATTCTGAGGGGTTAACTACTTGGTAAGTGCTCGAGTGTGATGATGATAGCTTCTGGTGATATCTATGAGAAACAAAGCCTAGTAATCATATTTAATTTGAACTTGGTATTCAGTGGAGGTTTACCATAGTCGTGGGACATATGGAGGGTAGATTAGGGTTTTGATTCCCTTCAGTCAGGTCAGATCAATAATGACCTCTTTAATCATTAATATATGCCTTACTTCAGTTTCCCCATCCTTTCAGTGGTTTATCGTGCCAAATCATGACCTGTCTTGTGCTGACGAGTTTGATTTTAGGGACATGTAATTGTTTTCTCTTTTCAAGCTTTTTGGTGGTTAAGAGTATATAGTGTTTTGTTTGATAGCTTCTAAAAGCTGACATTTCGGTGGCTAATGAACCACTAACATGTTATCCCAAGCCACTAAAACTTTCTTTCCAAAATAACATGTGTAACAAGCTTTCAGTGGCTTATTGTCTTTCTGGATCTCATCGTTTAGCTACTGAAAGGCGGGTCTTTCGGTGTCTAATGAACTATTTGAAAGTTCACCCAAGCCACCGATAATTCCCCTTTCCAAAAACATATTTCATTTTATTTTGGTGGTTAATTTCCTCTTGAAAACACTCGCTAAGCTGTTGAAACCAAGGATTTTAGGTGGATAATGAGTTGTTGGAAAGCTCACCTAAGCCACCGAAAGTCCTTTTCCCAAAATTTTCATAAGAACATGATGAGCAGGCTTCCATTGGATAACATGGTCCTATGTTAAACTATTAGCTGCCAAAATCTAGGCTTTTCGGTGGCTAATGAGTTGTTGAAAATCTCTCCTAAGCCATCGAAAGCTAAAACTTTCAAATTTATTAAATAACAGAACATTAGATATCCCAAGTTTGTTAGTCACCCCAATATATTTCATAATATGACTTCAAATATTTATCCTATCAAAAAATAAATTGTCTAAGTGAACTTATTGAAAATAAATTTATTTTGGGAGATAACACACCTCATCCACCTTCGAGAAGGGTCTTGAAGCTCTATTTTTTTCCTTCAAAACAACACCGACGCACCTTCCATGAAGGGCAAAAGAACCTACCATGCACCTAGCAGTGATAGATAGAGCACTGGTCTTCCTAGAGAGGGAAAAAAGGAAGGAAAATCCTCAATCTCAATCAACTTTAGTAGAGAGAAAATTGGGGATTAGGCAAAGGGTTGACACATGGATCAAGAGTGCAAGATTTCGTTGTAACAGTGCAACATGTCATATGACCCCTCATAGGGAGTGGTTCTATGAATATGAAAAGTACAATGGAGGATATGTGTAATTGGGAGATGATTCACCAACCAATACATTAGACGTTGTAGAGTTAAGCTAAAACTGAAGGATGAAAGGATTAGAACTCTACATTGAGTGCTTCACATTCTAAATCTTGCAAGAAACTTGATATCTGTCGAAAAGATGGATGTTGCAGGTGTAAAGACTATGTGTGGAGATGGTGGTTTCAAAATGGTTCAAGGATCAATGGTATTGATGAGGGGATTTCGGAATGGAACTATGTAAAATGATTGGGAAGAACCATAATTGATGAATATAACAGTTCTATTGTACTTGAAAAAGGAGGTAAAGATGACAAAACCTTGACTGCATCAGGAGGAAAGAAAATGCTATGAGATCAAATATTGGGGCATATCAGAGAAAAGTTCCTTTGAGCATTACAAGGTAAAGGTATGGTTGCAGGTATGACTGATTGTACTCTGGATTTTTTTTTCTGTGAACATTGCATATATGGAAAACATAATCGAGTAATATTTGCATCTGGTGCTACAAAGTAAAGGGAATTCTAGAGTTAGTACATAGTGGTATATTTGGACTTGTGCATGTTATATCAATAGGTAGATATGTGTATTATGTTTCATTTAAATATGTTTTCTCAAGGAACACATGGATTTTTTTCCTTTGAAATAAATATGAAGTATTTAAGGCTCTTGTAAAAAACTAGTCAAAAAAGAAAATAAATGTGTCGAGGAAAAATAATGGTGGAGTTATGTGGGAATGAATTTGAGGACTTCTATAAGAAGTGTGGTATAGCAAGGAATAATACTACTCCATACACACCTCAATAGAATGGAGTTTCCGAGAGTATGAATAGGACAGTGATGGAAAAGGAAAGAAGCATGCTAAATGATGTGGGGATAGGACAAGAATACTGGGTAGAGGCGATGGAGACAACATGTTACTTGGTAAATCGATCACCCACATCAAAATTGGTTGAAAAAACTCCACAAGAGGTATGGAATGGTAAGAAAACCTCTATTAATCATCTGAAAGTTTTTGGTTGCGATGCTTATGTACATGTTCCAAAGGAGAAAAGGAGCAAGTGAGATAACAAAGCATAGAATTTTATCTTTATTGGCTATAAAGAATATGGTATAGAGAGGTCAAAGAAGTTCCCAGACAAGAAGTGACTCCACTGGAAAAGGAACCAGAGAAAATAGATTTTGAGTTATAAGGTGAATAATATGACTCAACAGAAGAAGTTGAATAATAAGAAGAATAACCCCATACCCTAGTTTTGTGAATATCATATCGAGAAAGAAGGAAACCATAAAGGTATTCCCCTCCTGATTTTTGCTCTTATTTCACTTTGTCTATTACTGATGAGGATCCTAGAAATGTGAAGGAATATGTTGAATCAGAGGACAATGATCTCTAGAAGAAGGCCATGGTTGAAGGAATGGATGCCTTGGACAAAAATGAAGCTTGGAATCTAGTCCAATTACGAACTGGGAGCAAATGGTTGTTTAAAAATAAGTTGAATGCAGAAGGTAAAGTGGAGAAGTACAAAGCCATCTTGGTAGCAAAGGGATATTATTAGGTAGAAGGAATTGATTTTGGTGAAATATTTTCTCCAGTTGCAAAATTAACTTCTATTAGATTTCTTCTTTCTATTGTTTTTGTTTTTTATCTTGAAGTGGAGCAGATGCATGTGAAGACAACATTCTTACATGGGGATCTAGCAAAATAAATCTACATGAAACAACCATAAGGGTTCAAAGTAAAGAGAAAGAAAGAGTTGGTATGTAAACTAAATAAGTCCATTTTTGGTCTAAATCAATATATAAGGATGTGGTACCAAACGTTTGACACATACATACTTGGATTGGGGTTTATGAGAAGCAAAGATGCTCACTGTGTATACTCCAAACATGTTGGTGATCACTTCATTAACATAGTACTATATGCTGATGACATGTTGCTAACTAGAAAAAACAAAGATTTTATAAAGGAGGTGAAGTCTCAGTAGTCCTCCAAATTTGATATGAAAGATATCGGTGCTGCAAAATTCATTCTAGTAATGGCGATAAGAAGAGATCGTGCAAACAAAATGACTTGTTTAAATCAAAGAAAATATGTTGAGCCGGAACTACATAAATTTGACATGCAAGAAAGTAAGATGATCAAGGTTCCTTTTTCTTTAAGTATTAACCCAAAAAATCCCTCACTCATCTCTACATGGCCTACACCACCCAAGGAAACCCATACACGACCCTCATTTGACCCCATTTGATCCCCACACCCCCAAAAATGCTCAAAAATATGCAAAAGGGCTTAAAATCCCCTAAAAAGGGCGAAAATAGCTCTCACATGGGCTAAAGCCTCCAAAAAGGGGCTAAAACCCCTCAAAGGAACCTAAAACCCCCAAAAGAGCTAAAGATTGGGTGAAAGGGGCTAAAAGCCCAAAAAAGGGGCTAAAGCCCTGACCAGGGGCTTAGAACCCTAAAAAAGCTATAAATAGAGGGGTGGGGGTCACTCTCAAAACAATTCCTTCCTTGCATACTATTATGCTACCCAAGCGAGTGCCTTAGAGACCATTTGTCTCTCAAGCCATTCACCCTCCCTCTCATCCATCCTCCCATTAAGCCATAGCTCCCCCATTCTCAAGAAAGGTGCTTCTCCATGCTAGGGTATGGTGGCCCATTTCCACCCATAGAAGGTATAATGTCTATTTTGTGTTGTTTATTTTAGTTTTTTCTAACATATTTTTTCTTACATGTGTATGGTCTAACATGTTATTGCAAGTCTCCATTGTTTTCTTACAAGTCTTTAGGTTTTCTAACAAGTTGTATGCATGGTATTGAAGCTAAACCCATAACCTTGTGTGCAGAGGGAATTCTTTGTTTCTGTTTTGCTTTCATTTCTATTTCGTTTTTCTTACACAACCACCAGGAACCCTATCCTTCCATCCTATAAACGAAAGGTAGTCGTTCCTGCCCTGTAGTAAGGGAGAAATCCCTGCTATAGAACTGGCGACCATACCAAGTCGATCCCACAAGATCCCTGGATTGTTTTTACAAGTTTCAATTTTTAATTTTGTTTTCTTTCCCTAGTTTAAAGTTTTGTCAAATCTAGCTTAGATCTCTATTTTTCTGTATTTCTAGTTACTATTGAGCCTCCTTAAGGCCAATCCAAGCCCATTTGGCCACAATACAGGTTATTGTGAATCGGATATGGCTTGGGATCAGAAAAAATTCACTTTTCGTAGCAGGTCGCTCTTATCGGGTTGAAAGAGGGGACCAGGTCGCTCATTTAGGCCTGACAGGTGCGACCAAGTCACCCATTTTTCCTTGAATGGTGTGACCCCCTCCTGAAATTCAGCCCGCTTCTGTCTGTAGGTTCTGAGCGACTCCCTTGCCTATTTTTTGGAAAATTTGGTGACCCCTTCACCACATTTGACCCGAAAAGTGTGATCTATCTCTTAGATTCTGATTTTTTAAAAGTTAAGTATTGTCAGTGCAGCTCAACTGACTTTGTCCATCAAATCTCTTTCTGTTTTTGTTCAGTATTTGTTCATTTTATTTGCAGCATGTGTAAATCAATGGTTAATGGATTAATGAACATGATCAAAGCTTGATTAAAAATTACTGTAATTAAAATCAACATTTTTCCTAGCCCTTCCTCCTCTACCCAGTCGTCACCCTTCAGGGTATTCTGGGATAATACAAAGGGTGAAGCTCGTATAGTAATAGGCACTTCACTTATCATTTTTCAAAGCCACTAAAAATGGGTGGCATGGAAGGTAGAGGGGGTAGATAAGGAGGGCTTCTCACGGTGCTCAACGTCCTCCCTCTTGACCAACCATGCATCTAGAGGGTGACCTGTGGATCTAAGGATGGGATTAGTCCCATTGTGTTGAGATCCCAGCACCCTTTCCTAGTGTAAGATAAATATAGGTGCAAGGTAGTCACCTAGTCACGCTATCATAGTTCAAATTCACAAATGGTACATGTGTAAATTTCTGATTATCATTTACTGCTTTCATTGACAATGTTATGAACTATGTGGAATATTAATAAACCATTTAAGTAGCCACTAAGTATAATAGAAAGACAAAAGACATACACACAAACCATATTATATAAACCAACCCAACTCAGTTCATGACGCTGAGTGAGCCATTAAAATTTACAATTTACACTAAGTCAAACATCCGCAGTCTTTGAGGACATAAGTCCCTGACTGCCTTAACTATGGGAAGTACTTGGGCTCATCCTAGAAACTCATTGTGAGGAGCACCATGGGATCCTCAAAGTAGCTGGCTGCTGAGAGGAATTACCAAGTGAAACGGACAACGACCCCCACCGATTGACTAGCACTCCCGTGAGGAAAATGCCAAGTGTTGTCTTCTAGAAGTCTTGGTGGATGAGTGACCACCTGAAGCCAATAGGAATCCATTAAAATTGGGGTCTTAAAATCATCACCATATTTCACCATTTTGACATACAAATCAGATACGATTGATCCCCCATGTTCTTCCTCACGCCTGAGAGGCGACCCACCACAGTTCAGATCCTTGAACCAACACCATCAAGATCATTCTTGATGACCCTCTACACCATTAGAAGGACACACAGCCTCTGATTCCAACTCAGAATCATACCAATATGAGCGAGAATTGCATACTACACCATCAAGCCCCATGGCTGGCGCAAACCCATATCCATTTTTTGGTGTAGTGATTGGTAGTGGACCCATGTCCACACCCCACATCACCACCAACACCTTTGCTGGTGGCCCCAGCACGGTCATTCAAACCGTCAGAAGCCATCTACCACCACCCACATTGACCAGTCAAGTTGTCCCACCTGCAACACATGGGGGCAGTCGCCCTTTCACCTACACTGCCCCTCATGTCATACATGGGGGAAGTGGCCCTTCCACCTACACTACCCCTCCCACCACACTTGGGGGCACTGACCCATCCACAATGGTGCCATAAGTACCCCCATTTATGCAGGTGCATCATGTCCCTGCAAACCCCGACACTATGGCTGCCCCATCTCACATCAACCTTGGGTCAAACCTTCCTTTCATGGCATGTATCAACTTGCCTGACTTGCCTCAGTTAACAAATGATCCTATCCACCATCAAACGTTTTTTCCTCCCATGCCAACCAAACTTCCCTTAGACATTCCCAAGTTTGAAGGGAAGGCAGGGGAGTGCCCCCAAAACCACATCATGACGTTTCATCTATGGTGCTCATCAAACAACATCATAGATGATTCAATCAGACTCTGACCATTCCAACGCACCCTCACAAGTGCTCCAGCCAAGTGGTGCATTGAGCTACCACAAGCCAATTACCCAGATTTCAACTCCATGGCTTTCATGTTCCTGCAATATTTCCAAATCCCCGTTAGATATGACGAAGGGGTGGATATCTTGTTATCTTGTCACCAAAATATTGCAACCCACATAACTGACCACATCCATGAGTGGCGGTGAAGTTGTTGTTTGTGCACGATCCAACTTGATGATAGGATCTTCCTGGATTGGTTCCTAAAAACCTTGCTACCACCTATAGCAGAGGATGTTGCATCTGAACATCCCCAATCTGAAGAGGAGGCCATATTGAAATCCCAACAATTTGATCTGATCTATGCATAGTCTGGATACCTTTACACTGTCATTCCATACACTCCTCGTGCGGGCACCTTCTACTGGGATGCACCAAAGGAATCCCATGTTGCAGATGGAATCATAGGTTCTGTCTCTCACCAACCACAGCAACATCTGACACCACCTACAATACCACCACAACCACCCAACACCCCTAGTGTTGTATACCAAAACCAAACTCTGGAATATGCAAGAATGATGTCCCAGTCCAGAGCCATGAATTCTTATACACAACCTACACTAGCGCATCAGGTCTAGGCCTTAGCTTGGCTAACACAGCAATATGCGGGACAAATGCCCACATTTGTGGCACTAAAACCCACCCAAGTCTACTATGCACCACCGGTGCAAGCAGTTCAAGCCCCCGCCCCTGCTCCACCTGCTCCATTGGGACAGGTGTTTGCACAACAAAACCATCCCAACCAGCCAGCCCCCAATAACCAACAAGGGAAATCCAAGAATAACCGACCCTAGAACCAAGGAAACAACCAACCATAGGGAGGCGGTCAACAACCAAATCCTCCCAACAATGCCGCAACGAACCGGTCAGCCCAAAATCCTCAACGACCAAATGCACCAAGACGCAACACTCCATTACACACAAACCAACCCTGCACATTATGCGAGGTCTATGGGCACTACACATATGAGTGTCCCTTCATGGGTTGTGCTAAGAAGGCCATTAGTAATGAGGTTCAACATGCCACCAATACAACAGACCAAGCCCAACCCAACCCGACACCACCAAGACCTCCTCCTATGGTGCTCCAAAACCCATTACCAGTTCAAGGATTGGTGGCAACTGTACCCCCTCCCCAACCCAATCCCAACACTCCGAGGGCACCTCCCATGGGAGAAACAGGTGTCCACCACTTGCTAGCTATGACAACTGAAGAGGTCAATTTACAAACCAGATGGAATCAGTGTGGAACCAACATCGAACATGCTGACACATCAGTGGAATCTACATCTAAAACAACCAATGCACCTCTTTAGTTAACCCCTTTCCTATGCCCCCCCATACGTCGGGTTGCCGATAATGCCACGGCTAGAGCAGTTGTCAGCTACATCATCCTGGTTGATTTGGCCCACACACCTACTTCCATGTCCACTCTTTAGGTACTCAAAACTTTCCCAACGCAACGAAAAGCCTTACTAACCGCCCTTGGTGCTGTGGACCCCTTTGACTCCAATTTTATCACATTTGACATGGAGAATGGAGAACCACGGATGCCATCAACCATTTATTTCCAAATCCCGGTGTCTATCCAAAATTTGGTCATGCACTGGTGCATAGTGGATAAGGGGGCATCCATGTGCATTATGTCTACCCTAGTCTGGCAGAAGCTTGGATTCCCAATTCTGCAACCATCCTCAACAACTCTGCAGGCTTATGATGGCCATCCCACTAAATCCCAAGGAATACTTCCCCACATCCCCATCACATTAGCCAGGAAAACAGTATTGATCGACATAGAGGTTGTCAATGCTCAATTGGACTATAACCTCCTCCTTGGAAGAAGTTATATGTACGCCATGAGAATCCTAGCATCAACTATTTTCTGTCTCATGATGTTCACCCATGAAGGGAAAATCATGATGGTTGGCCAACTGATTTATCACGGTCTGCAAGGGTTAATGGCACCTACCAATGTTATCCCTATGATCAACACCATTGATCTGCAAGGGCTGACCACACCTGCAAATGTTATCCCTAGGGTCAACACTATGGTTGACAACATACCAGCCTCCCCATTGTTGAATGTGGGCCCTAGTTTTTTTGTCGATACCACCATGATGGCTTCTTTCCCCTTAGTGTCACCACCGCCGACACCAAATGAGACTGCGAATTCATGCATGCTCTCATCCAACACTGCTGCACCCAAACAACAACCGCAGCCGCAGCCCCAACTGCAACCGCAACATCGTCCATAGTCACAAAATCAATAGAAACCACAACATCATCCATAGCCATAGCATTATGCATAGCCGCAACCACAACCTCATCCCCACATACAACCATCAGGGAGTTATCTGGGCTCCTCTCCAGTCCACACAATTCCCTTCCTCTTTCCCTCACCTGGTGTCATGAGCAAGCTAGTAATGGACACCTTAAACTTACCCAGATTTACATTGGGAATTCCCATGTGGTATCTCAATCCATCCGCTCAACCACCAATTCCCCAAGTAGTCTTAACCCCTGTGAAACCCATTGCAGTTAAATCTCATCCTCCACCTGACCCGCAAAAACCAACCACCGTACCCGTACCCGCACTACCCCACCCAAAAAGGGCCAAGGGAAAAAATGTGAAAGCTACCACTGAACCTCGACAGATCCCGCCTTGTGCCATCTATGAAGAATAGGGCCATCCAACTCAAAACTACCCTAATATTCCTATAATCCACGCGCATTTGGATGCCATGGATATAACGGAAAACCTCCCCGTGGTTGAACTTCCAAGTGGACCAATAGTGAGAAACAAGTCACTGAAAACAAACCATGCTTGCACCCTCTGTGGATTGTATGGACACTATTCTAACCACTGCTAAGACTTGTCTGAGTTTTGAATGGCTTTAGATGACCTTTGACAACATTTCCTTGAATCTGAGATCACCCTGATCGAAGAAGTTCACCCCCACCTCCTTCTTCGGACACCATGTCCATTTATATGATGTCCAGTTCTACCGACCCTCTTGTATCCACCACCAATGACGTTCCATCAAACCTATCTCTTCATTGCTTACGTAATGATGAGGAGATACTTGAAGCCTTAAATGCCCCAGAATACCCATGGGATGACATGCACCATTGCTTATTCTTCCTCCCCGAAGAACTTGTGTTGCACTCTGACCAGTTTTCCATGGAAACCAAAGATTTCATTCATGGTAAAGTTGAATGGTTCCAAAACCCCATTCTGGAACTAGACTCCTTCGAATAAGGGAACATGACCAACATCTTACCAACCATCAAAATCAACATCTCAACCAATCCCTAGGTTGTTGAAGAAATCATGCTGGGGGCAACCTGCTACCTAGAATAAGTCATTACCTACAAAGCTCTCTTCCAAGAATTCTGCGACATCTTTACCTGGTCTTACACTAAAATTTCCAGGTTGGATCCATCCATCATGTAACACCACATCGACACATGGCCCGATGTGGCCCCTCTACGCCAAAAGCAACGGCCCATCCATCCTTCCAAAGCAGTCGTGGTAAAAGCCAAAATAGAGAAGCTATGCACAGTCGGCTTCATTTACCCCATTGTGTACACCACTTGGGTTTCTAATCTTGTTCTCATGAATAAAAAATAGGGTACCATCTGTGTTTGCACAGAATTCCATGATCTAAATGGGGCGTGTCCCAAAGACAACTTCCCAACACCCTTCATCGATCAAATTATCGATGCATGTGCCGGACATGAGGTCTTTTCCTTCATGGACGGCTTTTCTAGATATAACCAAATTCAAATCCAGAAACAAGATCATCACAAGACTGAATTTACAACCCTGTGGGTCACATTTACTTATCGAGTAATGCCCTTTGGTATGAAAAATGCTGGATCCACATTCCAGTGTGCCATGACACACTGTTTATGCAACCTCATCCACATCATGTTGGTCTACCTTGACAACCTCATTGAGCAGTCACAGGAGCAGGCACAACACATAGACAACTTGAGGTAAACCTTCCTGAGATGTTGCAATTACAAAATCTACTTGAACCCTTTCAAGTGTGTTTTCTATGTCCCAATGGGACGTCTCCTAGGGTTCATCGTGTCACACAAAGGAATGATCGCTGATCCCCTAAAATTCCAAACCACTTTCCCTCTAACGTCACCTCTTTAAGTGACGGTAGTGTAGCTTGTAATATTGTCTTTTCCCTTTTTTTTTTACACATTTTTAAAAGTGAGTCTTATGTATTTTTTCCCCTCATTGCTCCAGATGGATCCTACCTCGGACCGATACATTAGATTTTCCAATGGAGCAAGCATATGGTCTCCGAACCTCGCCTCGGCTGCTTGGGTCATCTACTCCCCATCGCATGAGTTGATCCATATCGATGGGATATGTGTGGGCATTGCAACCAACAACCAGGTTGAGTATGATGGTGTTAATGGCCTCTCGGCCGCCTCTCTCCAGTTAGGCGTTCACCATGTCGATGTCTTCTTAGACTCCCAACTGCTTGTTTCCTATTTGAACAACTACTACTGGGTATGTGATCCCTGCCTCTTTAGAAAATTCCTTTGCACTAAACAAATGGCTAGAAATATTTGAATCCATTACATTCACACATGTTCCCAGAAACCTCAATAGTGTAGTAGATCAAATGGCTAATGACATTCTAAATCAACATATTCATAATCACATTTAGGAAACATACAACCATAACATCATGCATAATCATATATAAAATACACACACAAGTGTAACAATACATCATCTAGGAATTGCATTTCACATCATCATAAAAAGACTCACATATAAAACCATAAAAATCCCATCCACGTGCGTCAAAAATATATATAGATAGATAAGTCGCATGTCCAAAATATGTCCAGTACAACATGAGAAGCCACATATGCTTTCTCGGCTGAATATACATAGCAATGCAAAAACTCCTAAGTGCACCAATGCACTAGGGGCAGCCCCACTAGGCTGCTAATCTGACCCAGACTCATCATCTGGCTTAGTGTCATCATCTTCCTCAGAAGACTCATCCTTTGAGGAAGATCACCTCTAGCTGCCCGACAAAGGTAATTGTGGGCCACAGCCACCCCCCTCATCACAGAAGTCCACTCTGGAGGAAAACTATGAATGGCAGCAACTAGATCATTGTTCAAATGCTACTAGCCATCATCAGAGATCCCATTAGCAAGCCACTCCAGATACGGCAGAAAATCATCCACCTCCCGCCGTCGCCTGCGAGGGTCCCCTGTAGGAACCGATGTAGGTGCAATAGTGACCACTCACCTTTGATACTCGGGTGGCGGGAGGGGACCAACATCTGCATACATAAACAAAGGCACCATAAGTATACACATATAATCATAAAACTATCAACCAGCTACAACTACACTATGTATAAAGATGAACATAAAGACATCACACATACATACTAGCTGGTCCCCATGCCTGGCATAGAGGTTGGGGCATCTTAGGATCCCCATGATAGTTCATACCTGCATATGGATACTCCTCAATGACCACTAGAAGCTGACACCACTGCTCTAACAACTCCTTGGTGAAGAAGTGGCCCACTCTACCGCCACTCTCTTGTACCATCATCTAGCACCACTTGCGCATCCGTCGCTCCTGGGGACCGCTATCCCGCACAGCCCGATGCAGACGCAGAGTAGGTACTTTATCAAAAATGAAAGCACATAAAAAGGAGCCAAAACAAAATCCTGCCCCAGATGCCTTCGCATTGTTCAACTGATGCCGAACAACCTGAAGATACATCTGGGTCCACCCATAATAAATGCCCCTCATAGCACACTCTACCAACTACAGCTGCCTTATACGTATATTGTGGCTCCCCTTGGAACCCAAGATACACAGCAGTAATGTCACCACCGCCCAAGTCAATAGGTCCTCAATGTCACACATCAAGATGTGTGAGCCACACACATAGCATAACAGTGCCTGTCACATAGCTCCTCCAATGTCTCCCCTCGAGACAACACCGGTGCTAAATCACCAACAACTCCCAACATAGGGAACCCAGTCAAGAAATATACATCCACCAGTGTGATCTCAATACACTAGCCCTAGAAGAGGAATGCCTCCTCCCCAATATCCCAAAATCTCACCAACGTTTACAGCAACAAACGCAAGCTCTTCGTAAGGGGTATCCTCATGAACTTTAGTAAACCACAATGGTCCAGTGTATCACACACATTCCTGTCCCGCAATGCCACCTCTCAGAGGTCTTTACAGTCTCTCTCCCGCCAATTAATCTCAGCCATCCTACATAAGAAAAACACAGCTGTCAGCTGCTACTCTCATAAAAAAAATTCACATAGGGGCCAAGTCGCACCTGTTTGGCCAAAATGAGCAACCAAGTCACTAAAAAATTCCTCATAGGTGTGATCATGTTGCTCTTTATCCCTCGAAAGGTGTGACTTGGCTCCATGAAACCCCAACAGGATCATGGAGGACCTCCTGGTGGCCAAATCCAAAATGTAAACCACTAAAAAGGAGATATTTGGCAAGAGCTCTTACCTACAAGTCACAGAACTCAAAACCGTCGGTCGGAACAGGAGAAATCAGCAAAAGAAAATCTAGGGCCCACCTCTCCAACTCTACAGTGAACAGTGACAATGACACTTCACAAAGTGGTCCCCACCCTTATATAGGCCCCATTTGACCTATTTTCTCTCGTTCGACACAACAGGACCATATGGAGTCCGTTTGAGACGTCATTCATGCCACTGGTTTTAGAATTCTACCCTCTATCTCCTTATGGACCATCGTCTCATGTTTAACAAGTAATTTTTGGGACCACTTCCTGGAATTTACCTTGATTTACGAGCCACATCATGGTGATACAAGTGTCGTCAGACATGTACTTGCATCACACTGGCCTACCACCACTCATGTGGGTTCTCGGGCCATCGCCCGTAAGGCACATCATTTTTATTTTTAACACATAGTTGTCTACTCCATCCATCGCACCTTGTGCGGATCTCCCAACCATTTTCCAGAAGACAAATCATTTCCTTTGCATGCATTTGGCATATCACTGCCTCCGGACTTGCACTCACATCACATGTAGTCAAGTTTGTCCACCACAACTCACACACGACTCTCCTAACCTCTGTCCCAGAGCCACCTCGGTTTGCGTGCCTCTTTCGCAATCTATCCCATGCATGTATTGGTATGTCTAAGAGCCATTTGCTCAATCCATATTGCACGGATGACCTTTTGACCACTATCCACTGTCTCGACATGGGGCACCGCCTGTGCCACCGCAATTGGTTGACCATACTAGAGTTTCTTTTAAGCTCTTTTCTAACTTCTAAATAATGAAAAGATGGCCAAGCGCAGCTGCTTCCTTTCCCACTTGTTAAAGTATAGGAAAGGGCATCTACATCATCTCATTTATCTCCTTTTGTGGACCATGTAGACCATCAAATGAAAAGGACCACCTTGGCATATTCAAGCCAAGACCGTTCCCCTCTGCATCCTTTTATGCTTTCTCGGGCAAAGGGGCCAAACTTTGCGAAAAATCTCACCATGGGTTGTCATCAAGCTCTTTTCTAGCCTTCTCATCAAGAAAATATCATCGAGCAAACTTGGTTTCATTCATGCTCGTAAAAGTATCTGAATGACTGTCCAGTCAGTATAGGTTTAACCTTTCCCGACCTAACTAGACTACCAACGGTAAAGAAGTCTCTCATCCTCTAAAGGATGGGTGAGCTATCTTGTGTATACTTTTATCCTTTTTCGGGAACAGGAGACTACCAACGAAAAAGAGCCCCCACTGGATTCTTCTTCATGCTTTCATACTCTCCAAAATTGAAAGCATCATCGAGCATTTACTTTCTCAAGCTCGCCAAAATTCCATGAGATCGTACCACAATGGTGTCTCTAGACACCACCCCACGCATAACAGTTTGGCAGAATTCCCACTTTAGGTCGCCTTTGTTCAGAGTATTATACAATGTGTATTCCTTGGATCCCATTAGTACCATCGCTGGTGACATTCCCATCTCCAGTATTTCCCCCAACTATTTCCCATCTCCAGTGGCATTCCCGGTATTACAACTATGATCCCTTTCCCATGAGTTAGTTTCATTTGCTACCTGGTCCACCCTACCATCATACTCTGAAAAAAGGAAGTTTGAGTCTACTACACTCCCTCTGCCCCTGTTTAACTCTTTCCCTTCCCCCCACCCTCCCATTCAATGGGTCAATCCTTAGATTGTCTCACATCTTTCGGTTATCTCCCTCATGCTTCTGGTCAAAGAAACACCATTTCCTTGACCAGGGGCAGGTCTCCCTCTAACAATGAAAAAACACATATTCCAGAGGATATACCTAGAGGTACCTGTATCTTGGTTTCATTAACCTCATTGATGAGTTCCTTGGACCACTTGAGAGGAGTCCTCGATGCCTCTCGGGATGGTTGTTTCTCATGTGCTCGACTCCAACTACATCATCGAACGGTTGAGATTCTTACAGGGTATTGGTCCATGCAGTATTTGGTCGAAGACCTTGGATTTCACCTAACTCTAGCACATTGATGAGTCTATTTGAGGGACCCCAACAGGTTCATGTCCCTTGTGATTTCTGGGTTGCGTTGGAGACAGTGTTCAGAAGCCCCAGCAGTGCTTCTATATAGATTTATGATTGATGCAGCATAATTGTACCACAGAGGCTCTGACTCTCCATCAGTGAGTCCATACAACTAGGTACCATTCCAGATACAGCAGGATATCAGTCATGAAGATATATAATTCCATGAGAATTCCATGGGTCCAATGTAGAATTTCTTCAGTTCAGTATTGTATTCATCCTCTCATTGAGGAAAAACACTATGTATCATCAGTTGTATATGATAGGCTCTTGTATTATAGAGCATAGATCACATTATTCTTTTGACATTGTTACGAGCATGGGGATTCCCACCTCGTCCATATACATTTCACACATGATTTGTATCTCACCCATTGATGGGAACCATATTAACACAAAAACCAAAAGTCACCATGCCCCAGCCTAAGAAGCACCACCTCTCCACAGAAAATCCTATGATGTCCGTCGACCATACGATGAGATCCTACCCGCACACATCACGGGGCAATATTTTAACCAAAAAAATCCCTCACTCAGCTCTACATGGCCTACACCACCCACAGACACCCATACACGACCCTCATTTGACACCCACACCCCCAAAAAAGGCTCAAAAATATGCAAAAGGGCTTGAAATTCCCTAAAAAAGAGCCAAAATATCTCTCATAGGGGCTAAAGCCTCCAAAAAGGGGCTAAAACGCCCAAAAGAGATAAAGATTGGGTGAAAGGGGTAAAAGCCCAAAAAACGGGCTAAATCCCTGACTAGGGGCTTAGAACCCTAAAAAAGCTATAAAAAGAGGGGTGGGGGTCACTCTCAAAACAATTCCTTCCTTGCACACTATTATGCTCCCCAAGTGAGTGCCTTGAGACCATTTTTCTCTCAAGGTATTCACCCTCCCTCTCATCCATCCTCCCATTGAGCCATAGCTCCCCCATTCTCAAGAGAGGTGGTTCTCCAAGATAGGGCATGGTGGCCCATTTCCACCCATAGAAGGTATAATGTCTGTTTTGTGTTGTTTATTTTAGTTTTTTCTAGCATATTTTTTCTTGCAGGTGTATGGCCTAACATGTTCTTGCAGGTCTACATTGTTTGCTTACAGGTTTTTAGGTTTTCTAACAAGTTGTATGTAGGGTATTGGAGCTAAACCCATAACCTTGTGTGTAGAGGGGTTTCTTTGTTTTTGTTTTGCTTTCATTTATGTTTCGTTTTTCTTGCACAACCACCAGGAACCCTATCCTTCCATCTATTACCACCTAAGTTGTACTTAGTGTTTTTTATCAAGTGAGCCTGGTGAACCGGACAAAGATGATTTGTTTGGACTTCAGAAGACCTTCAAAAGTGCTTCTTAGAAGTACTTCTTAGAAGTACTTCTTAGAAGTACTTGTTGTACTATGTCACATGTTCATACCCCCTAAGGGGAGTTGTAATAAATGTTCCAGCATAATAGTGTCTATAAAAGACTCGGTCTCATAGACTTTATTTGTCAATCCGATCAGCCCAGGTTGTTTTTTCCCTTGGTTATTATTGGTTGTTGAATAAACCACTTATAATTTCTGAGTTTTTCACTCAATGCCTCCAAAGTTGGGGTGGTCGGCTTGGCATTTAGGCATATTGAGGTTATTAGAGTCTATGTATCAATGTATAAACATGCTAGGCATTATGGTTGAGTCATATGAACATGTCTAAGTCCCCCCAGGTTTTTTTTTTTTTTTTTAAATTTTTTTAGTGCTTTTTATTAAAATTTATTTTTTCCAAAACTTAGGCTATTTTTCAATAGTTTAATTGGAAAAATTGGTTTTCTAATAAAAGTGGGCTTGGAAGTCAGATTCAGTCATGTAGGTGCTCATTTTCAAGATAAGAGCACCCAGTAAACCTATAGACCCACTATTTCCTAGTTTTGAGTGATTTTCAATCACTTAGGTTAGAAAGCCCCAAAAAATCAATTATTGATTATTTTAATTAATAAATTGATGAATAATGGAGCAAATCCAAAATCCAAGATCAATGGATTCTCAACCGATTTGATTGAAATCGGTCTCATCGGCACCAAATTGACTGGATTTGACACATCCTTGACTGAAGGAGGTGATCTGGGTGGATCCAGAGTTGAACTTAGCTTCCTTTATGGGGAATTGCACCCTCTATCTCTCCTCCACACATGTGGGCTCTTCTGGGAGCTCTGTGGTTGATGATTTACTCAATAGTTTGATGTGTTAGCTCAATAATCCCCTCGATTGACATTCAGACTTAGTAGAAGCTCAGTTGAGCTTCAGATCGGACATTTATGGACTCTCCTTTAGCTGCATTGGTTTATCTCCTTGGGATTTGTTCCCCCTCTGGGCTAGGGTTTCATTTTTGTGTATAAATAAACCATGGCTGCCTCCTTTCTGAGTTAGTGAGAGTTGGATTGAGCAGCCATTGTTGTTGTAATACTATGTAATGTCTTTTTCTATTGGAAAAAAGTGAATCTTTGGATGCAATATGGTGTCATGTCATCGTATGTGTGGATGAGCATTTCCATGTTTCACTGAGGTAACCTCT
Organism: Pseudotsuga menziesii; assembly: GCA_001517045.1. Lineage (NCBI taxonomy): Eukaryota > Viridiplantae > Streptophyta > Pinopsida > Pinales > Pinaceae > Pseudotsuga > Pseudotsuga menziesii. Next base: position 79,179 of record LPNX011068759.1, on the reverse strand, counting down.
ATCTATGTTCATAATTTGCTGATTGTTTGTGGATTCATTGCTAAGATTAATAATAAGTTTATTATAATCTTGATAGGAAAGGAGTTTATTAATAAGCTCATTGGCCATCTCTTTCCTTTTTTATGCATGTTTAGAGATCTAGATTCAACATGTTTTATAAGTTTATATGGATGTTATTCTGAAATCTCTATGTATGTATTAACCGGATCTCACAAGTATTTTGGCAATTCTTTGGATTAAATTGCAGGTTCCTAGCTTGGAAAGGATGTTGATCTAGTTTTCTTATTCACTCTCCCCAAAACCATTAAAATGCATAGTCCCTCGACATTGCACCAGAAAGCTCCACAGTTGATCTTCAAGGCTTTCAACAAAAATGCTCTTATTTTCCTCTTCCTCCTTCAAATTTTTTCTAAACTTTGTCCGGTTACTTGTTTGCAGCTTTTAAATTGTTTAGATCTATCAATTTCAGAGTTTAGTTTACATATATCTTGCTACCTTAAATCTCATAAACTAGATCTCATTCCTAAAAGAAAATTTACAAGCATTCTAGATCTAGTTTTAGGAAAAATTGTTAATTTTCAAGGCTGTGAAAGTAGACCTAAAGCTTGTTGAATGCATGGTTGTTTCCTTAGAGTATAAAAATTTATATTCAGAAATTTAAGTGCTTCAAATTGGCTTCCCCCAAAGCAGGCCAAGATCCCAAGGAAATCTTGCTTTCCTTGGTTCCTTTTATGCTTCTTTAAAAACTAGTTTTAACTTAGAATTTTTGGGTAAAACGTTTGTTCACCCAAAAGTACTTTCAAAGTACTTTTGGGGATATTTAACTGTGATAAGATTTCTGTTTTTTATCAGTTGTAACAGAAAATAGGAGGAGGCACTATCCAAAAAGCAAATTTTGGACCATTCGAAACCCCCCAGGGGGTCTCCGTCTTCCAAAATTTCAATTTTTTGCAATTTGTAAACCTTTGGTATCATTACATATAAGGAATAATTGGATTAATTTCAGTTTTCTGATTATTTTAATTGATACTAATAAAAATAAAAATCTTTTCGAATAGGCTCTTTCAAGCCTATTCACCATCCCCCCTGGGGGGATTCGTGTCTGTGTCTTTTTTTTACATTTTTTTAATCTTTTTTTTTAATCTAGTGTAGTTATAATCTGTAGGGGTAGTATATTTTGACTTATAATCATTGTCATATTCCATATCTAGTGGTTTCAAACTAATTTTAATACTTACCCCATGAGCCTCCTTTTGAGCCGAAAGGTGAAGAAAGGCCGTGGTAGTCTAATTAGAAAATTATGGTTTTCTTATTTGTTTATGATTCATCTAATATCTTTAATTGTTTTAATAATCATAATAAAATCAACCCCTCCTTGATTCCCTGATTGAGTTCCACTTGGACCGAAAGAGGTTCCTGGAGGGTTTTCTTTTTAATAAGAACACCTCTTTTAAAATTTACTAAAAATAACAAAGAATCCAGTTGTTATACCAAAATCCTGTCACCATCATGTGATAAGACTCTTAACATACCTATTTTCCCTTAATCCCAGCACTTGGAGTGGAAACTCATACCATTTTTCAATCTTTCACAAAAATGCTCAACACCGCGCTTTCCCCTTTATCCATGAGTGGTACCTTGCTCGCATTGCCTATCCCTTGTTAGCCACAAGCGGTGTCACCACTTATGGCCCTTAGTCCATAAGCGTTTCTTACCTGAACTGCTCTGTCGTTGAAGGAGAAAAGCAGTACCCTGGGTAAAATGGGAAAAAGAGAAGATTCTCGAAGCTTCTAGATCATGAGCCTCGTGTCCTCCCTTATCCCTATGATTGTGGGTCAATTGAGCTCGAGATCCCTCATCCTAGGATCTTAGAGGCCACCTCATCCACAAATATCTCAACCATTCCTATCCCTCAAGCCTTATAAATACAAGCTCATGTACATGGTTGAGGGGGAGAACCATTCAAGTATTGTTATGCTGTTGGATTGATCAATTGTCCCAAGCCATTGGAGAGCATAGAGAGCAAAGTTTGAGCTTATGGAGATGAAAGTTTTTGGTTTCACGGAGATGCATGTCAACACTAAGGATTAATTGGTTGTAAACTTCTCCATTTTATCTTAGTGCAAAGCTGATTTCCGTCCCACATTATTGTTGTTGCTTGATTTCACATGTATATGTTGTTAGATTCCTTAGTCACTAACATGGATCAATAGATTATATTCGGGTAGCTTTGATGTGTTTGTGTGTTTAATCTGATTGCAGGTACACAGGGTTACTATCGAAGCATCACATTCCAGGTATCTACGGCATCCAGGGAGGGTCTTCAACCTTTGTCATTCATTTGTTCTGGATCTGAACCATTCAGACGAGTGGAACACCTTACTCTCCGTAGAAGGTGAAATATTCCTACTAACAAATCTAGTGACTCCACTGGGGAATGAATATACGTATCAGTTGATCTGATCTTCCTTATTTCTTCAACTCCTGTCTGAATCTAGGCTCCTTCTCCAACTCTCTTCAGTCATATCTGCTATCTGACTCAGTGGATTTTGGTTTGAAACTTCCAGATCTGTTTGGATCTGAATTATTTTCGACCTCTTATGCTTTTTCTCACTCTCAATCTATAAGTTTTTACCTTGATCTGGTCTTTTTCTGACTTGATCTGTCATTCTCCTTGATGTTTTGGATTTACATAGGGAACCGCACATGCTCTTTTGCCAATGCACGGTGCCGCTACCTAAGTCCAGTTAGCAATATGCGGCTCCACTACCTGAATCCAGTGAGCAAGAAGCGGTTCTGCCTCAAAACTACCTGTCAACATCTTCATCTGCGCAGTGCCAGGTAGGCTCTCTTCCAGACTTTGTATTTTTATTTTTTGTGTGTTTTTGGCTTACTTTTTTATGAAAATGAAGTGTGTTTTTGAAAAAAATGATCCCTCATGGCCGAGAGGGGCCATGAATTGTATATTCTATAGTCGCTTTGATTGTTGTATTCTTTCTACATTGGCAAAGAGAGTTTATGTTTCTTGCATTGGAGTTTACATTCTTTTCTTTGCTTGAAACCTCTTGCTCCTTTTTGTAGATATTATTCATTGGAATTGGAAATAGAGATTTCATTTTCATGAGTAGGTTTCAGTTTGTTTTGGACTTGGAATGCGTGAGTGATCCATGTTGTTTTGAGTCTTTCTTTGCTTGGGTAATTCTTGTTTCCTTTTGCATGCTGATTTTTTCAGTGCTTGGCAGGAAAGATTGGTTCTTCATTTCCTTATCTGTTTCAAAGAGAAGTTTTAGTTTTCTCTCTCCTTTGCTTTATTCGCAAGCGTCATTGAAGGATTTTCTTCTTGTTTTGTGCATGATTGTTTGAAATTCTAGATCTTACTTTCTTTAAGAAGAAATATATGTTTTCCGCTTTGCATGCATTAGAGTTAGATTTGTTTGGAAACGTTAGTGAAATCCTCTTTCCATTAAGTTTTTATGCGTCTTTTTCAAGCATGAAAAGATAGGAAACATTTTTGGTTTATTTATGTTTGATGTTCTCTAGATCTCTTTTTTATTTGCTTTGAATATTGTTTGGGGTGTATTGATATTTCACTTTTTGTTTGGAAAGGTAGAATTGCATTTTCATTTGGGTTGCATTTTTTGGAATAAAAGTAAATCTCTCTCCCTCTCTTAGGCAGAATTTCATTGGAGAGGAAAACTTGCATTATCATATAGATCAGTATGCATTTTCCTTTATTTCAATTTTTCACTCCATGGTTCCACCTAAACACACAAGATAAAATTAACGATAGTACTAGGTTAAAACTTTTAGCAATTTGAGTGATAAGTTAGAGACGTGTTCGGGCGTCGTTAAGCATAGGAGCTATCGTTACTTGTCAGCATTACATCCCGGGACTTGCACTATTCTTCCACATAATGACGGCATATCGAACGGCCTTTCATGTACCCTTGAGGTATATAGAAAGGTACTTCATGTACTTGATTGTATATAGGAAGGCCCCTTGTGAACGATTATTCATTAAACAACACTACTACCAATTTGAGCTCCCACGTACTTTGCGTATATCGAGAGAAATTTTTAGGAATCCTAAAACCATCTGAGTTATCCTTTTGGCCTGTCCTGTGAGGTTCCTGACTCTTAGCCACTCCTTTCACATGTTTTCTTGTTGCTTTTAGTTTGAGTAGTACTTGCTTGTGTGTGATAGTTAGGAGGTGTTTAGAGAGTTTAGAGATGGCATCCCAATCTGGGACTACAAATCAAGAGGTCCCTTTCCAAGGTGTACCTTTTGTATTCCCTCCAAGTGAACGTATTGGTCCTCCCTTTATTTCCACTCTAAATCTTCCTGGATAAACTATAGGATTACCAGTCTGGCTATTTAATCTAGTAATTCCTGTTACACCTAATGTTTCAAATTTCACCTCTCCTTCAAGAGAGGATCGACCTCAACCTAATCCCTCTCCTTCTTCGTCGATTGTTGCTTCATCCCTTCATTCTTCTTCACTTGAACAAATCTCTATGGTTAGTAGTCATGTGGATAATAAGAAGAAGAAAGGGAAGGGTAAGAAGAAGAAGGATATGAAAGAGAAAAATTAGCAACCATCTGCTCTTTATGGTTCCCATTCTAAGAGAATAGCCGGAAAACCCAAGTTCCCTTGTAAGATTTGCAAGGGGGGCCACCTTCTTAAGGAGTGTCCCGGTCTCTCTCGTGTACAAGAACATTGGTCTAAAAGTTCCAAACCGCATTAGAGGAAATTTGGGGTCTAGAATGGGCCTTATAAGAAAAAGAGCCAAAATAATTTTTTGTGAGTTGGAATTCAAGAGACAATAGCATTTCAATAAAATAAGTCAACCATAATGGTTGAATTGACATATTTGTCATTAAAAAAAACTACTTTTTTTGTTCGTATTTTTGACATATCTCATTGTGTTTTTACTCAAATTTCGATCGGGAGAGCTCATTGGATGTGGAATTTGATTCCGCATCCAACGAGTACCCACACTGCATACTTTTGATGGACCCTGCCACCCCAAAAACAAGAAATACCTGAAAAAATGTGATGATGATGTCATCATCACGTTTTTTCAGGTATTTCTTGTTTTTGGGGTGGCGGGGTCCATTAAAAGTATGCAGTGTGGGTACTCGTTGGATGCGGAATCAAATTCCACATCCAACGAGCTCTCCCAATCGAAATTTGAGTAAAAACACAGGGACATGTCGAAAATACGAACACAAAAAGTAGTTTTTTTCTTTCTTCCTCCAAAATTAATCAATATTATTTTATTATTTTAACTATTATTTTATTATTTTAACTATTATTTTATTATTTTCCTTAGGAGGCCCATTTTAGACCCCAAAATTCCTCTAATGTCTATGTCATCAAACTATGATCAGCATGTTGACGATACTCCCTCAACTAGTGACCCATTGGTAAAAGGTCGTAAGGGTAAAGTCTTGTATCCTTGTTTGATATGCAAGGTTATGCATCGTACTTCTCTTTGTCCAAGCACGGATGAAGCTTTGCGTTGGTTGGAAAATATTACTCATCATCAACAGGTGATTCCAACAAGTGATAGTAAGTTATCCCTCGATTCCTCGCTGGTTTACCAAGTGGTCGATTTGGATTTATCTGTGGTTGATCCCACTCTTCCTTTGGAGAGTGACGTTGAAGTGGTCGAGTAGGTGTCATTTCCACCCGATCCTGCTCTTTCATCAGAGAGTGTTAATACTGAATTAGTCTCTTTGACCAAATCTTCATCTTGTTCTTCTCTTCCAGTAGAAAATGAACTTAAACCTACTGAAGTTTTTATGCTTTGTTTTGATTGTTCTCGACAAGAGGAAATGTTGTCTATTTCGACAGAACCCTCTCCAAGTAGTGAGGTTATTTCCTTTGACTGGAGTAACCTAACAGAGTATTGTCTTCATTCAAGTGTTCCTTTCTAGATGGTTGTGAATGTTACTGCTAGGCAGATACTTTGCACTATTATTGATGAAGGGGCTTCTGTTAGTATTCTATCCTCAACTGCTTGGAAAGCTTTAGGTTCTCCTCAGCTTGTGCTAGCCACTGATCAGATACTAGATTTTAATCGAATACCTACTGCACCTTTAGGGACCCTTCCTTGTTTTCCTATTACATTAGCAGGGAAAATTGTCTGTATTGATGTTATAATGATCCAAGGTCCTTTAGATTTCAATATGATCCTTGGACGTGATTATGTTTATGCCATGAAAGCCGTGGTGTCCACACTTTTTAGATTGATGTATTTTCCCCATGATGGGTAGATTATGACCATTGATCAGCTTTCTTTTGTTAATTAGACTGCCCTAAATGTGTTGCATGTTCTTTTGGTTCCTTCCCCTTCTTCTAGTTAGCTTCTTCCCATAATAGGTAAAATGGGGGGCATGGATCTAGTCTATGGACATCATAATAGAGCTAAACTGCTAGCTTTTATGTAATGGGGGACACCTACCAACCTCTATATATCATGTTGGATAGGAGCATGTTTAGAGCATAGTTTACTTTTGGTTTCAATCTCGTTAAAAAATAAAACCACTCCTTAAGCATAGTTTACCCTTTTGGTTTCAAGCTTGCATAAAAATGAAATCATTCCTGAGCAAAGTTCCCATTCTATGTCAAGCTCATTAAAAAATGAAATGGATCTCTTCAAGCATAGTTTACCTTTTGGTTTCAAGCTTGCATAAAAATGAAATCAATCTTGAGAAAAGTTCCTATTCTATGTCAAGCTCGTTAAAAAATGAAATGGATCTCCTCAAGCATAGTTTACCTTTTGGTTTCAATCTTGCATAAAAATGAAATCATTCTTGAGAAAAGTTCCCATTCTATGTCAAGCTCATTAAAAAATGAAATGGATCTCCTTAAGCATAGTTTACCTTTTGGTTTCAAGCTTGCATAAAAATGAAACCATGTTCCAAGCATAGTTACCTTCTGTTTCAAGCTTGTGTAAAAATGAAACGGATCCCCTTCCCTTGAGTCGACTCTTACCTTTAGTGTTAGAACTTGAACCTTCTTTTCACCTACCCGATTCTCATTCTTCCTACCCCCCTCGTGAAAATTTTCACTTTAGTAACCAGGTTTTTAGGTTGGGTATGGAAGAAGAATCGTGAAATAAAATGAAGCTTGGGGGCATGTCGAGCAGCTAGAAACCATGCTAGGGGTAAGCTTCGCTAGCAATCATGCTGGGGGAAATATTCCAACCTCTGTATATCATGTTAATGGGATTTTCCAAGCATACTTTACCCATTGGTTTCAAGCTTGCGTAAAAAAGAAACCAATCCCTGAGCATTCTTTCAATTGATCTTCAAGCTCGTTAAAAACAATAAGATGGTGTTGAGCTTACTTTTCTTTTTTCATGCTTTGGTTAAAACATGAAATTTGGTTTGAGCTTAGTTTATTACTTTTTCATGCTCTGGATTCAAACATGAAAAATTCTAATGGAGTCTTCTTTTCACCTCTTTTTCAAGCTCCTTAAACATGAAAAGATTGTCGAGTCTGTTTCCAATTCTTTCCAGGCTCGTAAAAAGTGACATTGTGTAAAGAAACCTCATGGATTCCTCTTTAAAGTCCTTTTAGGCTCCCTAAATACGAAAATATTGTCGAGCAATCTTGTCTTCTTCACGCTCGTTAAAGCATTTAAAGAGTTGTTCGTCCGACGGTAGGTTATCTCTTTTTCGGTTCGGATAGGACTATTTATGAAAAAGGAACACTCCAGCCAAACATGACTGGAAGAGTTCTCTAAGGTATGATTTTACACTTTTTTGGGCCTTAGGGACTAAATCATACAAAAAAGGACCCCTTTGGAGTCTTCTTCCGTAATCGTTCAGACTCTCTAAACATGAATGATACCGAGTTTTCTTTCATTGGACTCGTTAAATTAAACATTGAGAGACCCGTTTTGGGAACGAACCCCTACTCTCTCAGGTTCGTAAAAAATATGAGTCTGGACTTGTCTTTCAATAAGATATATCGAGTGTTTGTTACCTTCTTTGAACTTGTAAAACTGAAAAGAGGCACTCATCAATCATGATGGGAGAAATGGGAAGGGAATCATTTTTGCAAATAAATGGCAGTAGTTTGTTGTTACCTTTGAACATGGCACTTGTCTGCACATCATGTCAGTCAATTTGGTATTCAGTTGATCTCCATGATCATCCACTTTCATGATTCATGCCACTCCTTTGATTCTTTCAAAAGAATGCATTTTCCACTGTCGCATTGTGTGTTTGTCTCATTTAGTCATGCTGCCAAGTCTTTTTGTCGTGCTGCCCGATGTTCAAAGGGGATTTGAAGAAGTTTTACCTATGCAGTCCACACAGTCTTTGTGTCAGTACTTTTGAGTCAGTCCTATGGTTACTACATTCACATCATTCCAAAATTATGTTCTGAGTTTCGTGTCGTTGATGTGGGAGTCATCATGGCCCTCCTTCGACGAGACTATTCCCGTCGACATCATCTCATCATCCGGGAAATAGTCCTAGACACAATATTTAGTACCTTGAGATCTATATGCCTTAATGATAGATTCTCTTGCTCTAGACATAGGTTCACATCATTGACCTTTGATCGATAGAATCGACTGGGTATTCGACATCAGGACATCTATTCACACTCAGTAGATTGTACTAGAGTACCTTGGGAATCATTGACATTAATGGTGATCTCCCTCGCACTTGTTAACGGTTCACATCATTGACCGGTAATCAAGTGGTTTCTACGATGTTCGACTTCAGATCATTGTAATCACATGGATAGAATCATACCTTGTGGAAGATGAGATGAAGACCCTGGGTATTTTTTTAAAGCGCTCATTGCTTTTCCTTAGGTTGCGATGGATTTTTGTATATCTAGCATGGATCCACATTTGTATGGTTGTGGCTATGCTCAAATTTGCATCTGTATGACATAGATCTACATTGTATGTCTGGTAGCTATGTCCGAGTTTAAGTCCTCTATTAAATGGATCTATGCTGTATTCTACTAGCCATGCTTGTTTATTCCTCTCATGGATCTGCCTTGTATTGGTTTGCATCCATGAGTTGGTTACTTGTGTCTATGAGTCAACATACTAATGTACTACAGATGCCTACTTGACAACGTGCTTTGATCGAGCTGACATTTTCACCTCATAGCGGCGACTTGTTCTCTCAAAGCTCTCATTTATCATATCCCTCTAAGACTCATGCTTTGGGGGGCATCCTGTTATACCAAAATCCTGTCAGTGTCATGTGATAAGACTCTTAACATACCTATTTGCCCTTAAGCACTTGGAGTGGAAACTCATACCATTTGTCAATCTTTCACAAAAATGCTTAGCACTATGCTTTCCCCTTTATCCATGAGTGGTACCTTGCTTGCACCGACTATCCCTTATTAGACATAAGTGGTGCCACTGCTTATGGCCCTTAGTCCATAAGGTTTTTTTACTTGAACTGGTCTGTCATTGAAGGAGAAAAGTGGTACCTTGGGTAAAATGGGAAAAAGAGAAGATTCTCAAGGCTTCTAGATCATGAGCCTCGTGTCCTACCTTATCCCTATCATTGTGGGTCAGTTGAGCTCGAGATCCCTCGTCCTAGGATCTTAGAGGCCACCTCATCCACAAATCTCTCAACCATTCCTATCCATTGAGCCTTATAAATACAAGCTCATCTCCATGGTTGAGGGGGAGAACCGTTGAAGTATTGTTATGATGTTGGATTGATCACTTGGCCCAAGCCATTGGAGAGCATAGAGAGCAAAGTTGGAGCTTATGGGGATGAAAGTGTTTGGTTTCATGGAGATGCATGTCAACACTAAGGCTTAATTAGTTGTAAACTTATCCATTTTATCTTAATGCAAAGCTTATTTCCGTCCCACATTACTGTTGTTGCTTGATTTCACATGTATATGTTGTGATATTCCTTAGTCACTAACATGGATCAGTAGATTATATTATGGTAGCTTTGATGTGTTTACATGTTTAATATGATTATAGGTACACAGGGTTACTATCGAAGCATCACATTCCAGGTATCTACGGCGTCCAGGGAGGGTCTTCAACCTTTATCGTTCATTTGTTCTAGATCTGAACCATTTAGACCAGTGGAACACCTTATTGTCCGCAGAAGGTGAAATATTCCTGCTAACACCAGTGTGTATGCTCTGTACTTGGCTGCAGTTCGTCCGATCAGTCAAGCTGCATCAAAATCACTTGAGTGACTAGATTAATTAGTCTTCACCTCCCAAATTGACAAACCATCAGGCGAAAATACAACACCTCAAACGAACTGTAAATGGTGGAAAAATACCCAAAGGAGTGGAAACAACTAGAAAGTGACCTTAAGGCGCCAATCTCTATCACACCCTAATGGGTGCGTTATGAAACATAGTCTATGAGACTCCATTCCAGCCCACAAACACCTTGCGGGTAGCCGTGAAAGTTCACTTTTGGACATACTCCAGGTACCCCTTGGATATATTTGGAGTCCCCTTTTCGCCTAATTTAATTCATTCACATTCCACATTAATTTAAAATCTACCAAGAGACATTTGCAAAACATTCATTCAAGCACATGCAAGCACATTATTTTCTTTGTTGACTCCATTTAAGGCACTGGTGATTTATTTGATCAATTCTTTCGATTATATATATATTAAGTGTCATTACTGTGCTTATCTTCTTAAAATATTGCATCTTCTTATATTTTGTTTCCACTGGTTAATTTCAAAACTCCTAAACAACTTAATCAATATAACACCATCACACTAACTAATTAGCTGTAGTAATTTAATAGGGTCTACCCCCCTTGGCTTCATTAGGATTTATCCTGAATGGAGGAGTCAAGAACAAGGTGACCTCCTTGACTCAAGACTTTCCCCCAAGGACACACCGAGTGGCTTGAAGATTTCTGCCACGTAACCCAGGTGTGTGAAATGCAGCAACACTGACCCTATAAATGAAAGGTAGCCATTCCTGCCCTGTAGTAAGGGAGAAATCCTTTCTATAGTAGGTATAAATTTATTTGTAGAGAAGTGTCCCAAGACACAAGAAGAAGAACATGATATGCCATGAGTTTCATATGCAAGTGCAACTGGTAGTTTGATGTATGCAATGTTATGCACTAGACTAGGCATTGCTCATGCAATGGGAGTTTTGAGTAGATATATGTCAAAACTAGGAAATGATCATTGGACAACATTAAAGAGGGTATTCAAATATTTGTGTGGCACCACATATTATGCAATCTGCTACCTGTTTATGTATTTGTAATTTCGAAATGTATTCACTTGTATATCTTTTGTATTGTACCCCGATGTTCCTATCAGGAGAATCAATAATGTAAACAAGTCATGTAAATTCATAGAGGGTAACCCTCCTTATTGTTTAAGGGTTAAAGTCCTCGCAGTTTTGAGGCATTAGGGCTATTAGACTCTCCTAGAAAAGTCGGCCCTGGTAAGTTATTGTCAAGTCAGGAATTAGTATAAATAGAGAGTGAGCCTCTCTATTTAACACATAGTCACTCACACTCAGTTGTAGCGCATGAGTGAGAGAGGAGCCGGGATGAGAGAGACAAAAGCTGTTGGAGATCATCTTACTGTCTTTGGGTTTTACTGCTGCCATTGGTGCTTTTTCTATCTCTGAGGAAGTTGTGGGGTTTTCTCCTTTATGGTTTCCTCGAGGAAAATATTTCTGTCTATTGTCTCTTGTGATTGATTGTTGTGCATGTTATTCTCTCAGATAAGATCCTAAGATAATACTGTCAAATTGATAAAAATATAACATTGTATCAAAGCTAACATGAAAAGAAGACACTATGTAGCTACAAAATCTAGGGCTTCTTTCTTTTTGGGTCTCTATCCATAATCGATCAGCAAAATTAGGCTGGGATGAACCTCCATTGAAAGGCACATCTTTCTGTCGAAGCAGAATCTAATTATGAGCATTTTCATTTTTTGACCTTCGACTCCATCAGGAAATTAGGGTTTTTCACTGAAGAGGAATTTTTGAGTGATCCTAGGCTAGGATTGCTCTCCTCCTCAAAATCGAATTTAGGGACAATAATCAAGGTTTTTGGTTGGGTAGAACTCTAAGAAAGTTAAACCCTAATTTTCCCTGGAACCAGAAAACTAGCACTGCAGAAGATCAGCTCAAGTTCCAGTTTTCAGCTTCTCAAATAGGTAAGATCTACATCTTTTGTATTTTCATTTGAGTTTCTCAGTTAAGATGTCTCATCACACCAATATTAATGAAAATCTTGAGGGATATGATGACTTCCAATCCTGGAAGTATAGGATCTCCCTGGTCCTGGAAGAAAATGAGTTGAACTCTTACATCAGTGAAGAGGTTCAAGTCCCAGAGGGAGATGAGGCTAAGGCCTTACGCAAAAAGAAATTTGTCATGGTTAAGAGGATTATTTCTGATTCAATTTAGGATCACCTCATACCATAGGTGTCCTCCCTAAAGACACCTAAGGAAATGTTTGATGCCCTGACCAAGCTATTTGAAGGGAAGAACATAAACTGGAAGATGACTTTGAGCAACCAATTGAAGAATGTGAAGATACAGAATGCGGAGACCATACAGTCATACTTCACAAGGGTATCCTAGATCAAAGAACAACTTGAAGCAGTGGATGAAGAAGTGGAGAATGCATAGATTGTGATGAATACCTTAAATGGTCTCCCTAGGTCATGGGACCCTTCATTCAAGGGATTTGTGTTAGAAGAAATCTATTCAACTTCAGTAGACTGTGGGAGGAATGCTCACAAGAAGAAACTCAAATAGTAGCCTGAGAAGAGAAGATGGGAATTGAAAATAAATCTCTCATAGTACACTCCAAGAAAATCAAAAGGGACTATCATCACCCTAAAGGTAATCATTCTCACCAAAAAGGTAACTCAACAAAACCTAACAGATATTTATCTAAACTTAGATGTTTTACTTGTGATGAGAGAATGCCAGAGATTGTCCTAGGAACAAAAATGGCTCTCACAAGAAGAAGGGAAACAAGAGAAGACATCATGCTCATGCTGCAGAGGATGATGAACCTTACACAAAGAGAATCAAACAAGAAAGTGATGAAGAATATGTTTTGATTTCCACTCTCATGAGAACTATCACACATGGAAGCAATGATTGGCTTATAGACAGTGGGGCTTCCAAACATATGATGGGAGTCAAAGAATCCTTTGTGAAATTGTCTAAACATGAGTCACTTCACAAGGTGAAACTTGGGGATGACTACCAGTATCCAATAAAAGGTAGTGGTGAATCCTCCCATAAGCTAGACTTTGGAAAGTCTATGAAAATGAAGGATGTCTTGTTTGTACCAAGACTAAAGAAGATTCTCCTCTCCATATCTTCATTGGATGCAAAAGGCATAAGGGTTGCATTTATAGATGTCCAAGTTATTATGTGGCCAAAGGGAAAGACTATAGATGATGCAATAGTCATTGGGGAACAAGGAGGACTATACACACTGAAGGGCCAACCATAACAAGCTTTGGTTCATGACTCAGTAGATCCAAATGAACTTTGGCATAGAAGGATTGCACATGTGCACTATAGAGCACTGCCACTTGCAAGAAAAGTTGTTGAAGGTCTTCCAGAAATATAGACAAAACATGACCATATCTGCAAAAGATGTGCAAAAGGAAAGAACACAAAGAAGACATTTCCAAGTAGCGAGAGCAAGGAAAAAGGGATCTTGGAAATCATCCACTCTGATGTATGTGGTACGATGTCATCCAATTCATTAAGAAAGTATGTATACTATGTTTCTTTCATTGATGATTTTTCTAGGAATACATGGATATACTTATTGAAGAACAAAGAGGAAGTATTCAGGAAGTTCAAGGAATTCAAAGCCTTGATCAAGAACCACGCAGAAAAGAATATAAAAACCTTTCGATCATAAAATGGTGAAGAATTCACATCAAATGAATTCAAATATTTATGCAGAGATTCAAGGATTAAGAGGAAGTTGACCACTCCATATAATCCACAACAGAATGGGGTTGCAAAAAGGAAGAATCAAACGATCATGGAACCTACAAGGGAAATGCTTCATGATCAAGTTCTTCCCATGCATCTATCGGAAGAATCTTCTAGGACATCACTGTATGTACAAAACCATACTCCACACAAAGTACTCAAGAACAAGACACCTAAAGAAGTATTTTTCGGAAAGAAACCAGAGGTCAGCCATCTTAGAATATTTGGCTATCCAGTATACATACACATTCCAAAAGCAAACAGGACAAAGTTAGATCCTTTTGGAAAGAACGATATATTTGTGGGATATAGTGAAAGATTGAAAGCTTATAGAATATACTTCCTAGGATTCAAGAAGATCGAAATTAGTAGAGATGTAAAATTTGATGAAAACTCAGCTTACAACAAATCCATAAAGAGACCAATTGAAGACTCTGAGGAAATACAAGTACCCAGAATTCAAGATACAACTATGAAAGATGAAAATCAAGATGAAGATCAAGAAATAGAAGAACCCTAGGAACCTATAGATCCACCCCAAGAGAATAATCCTCACAAGAGGAAACCTGCATGGGTACGAGAGGCTATCCAAGGTGCAGAAAGATATGGGGCTCCAGAAGAAATGCATAGAGAGAGGAAAAGAACTAGGTCCTGCTCTGGTTATGTATCCCTATTATGTGACATCATTGATAAATAACCTTCCAACTATGAAGAAGCCGCAGAGAAGAAAGAATTGAAGGATTCTATGATCAAGGAATATCAGTCGATCATGAAGAATGATGTCTGGGGTGTTGTCCCTAAAAAAAAAGGGAAGTCTGTTGTGACTTCCAAGTGGATTTACAAGATCAAGCATGCTGCATATGGCAGCATAGAGAAATATAAAGCAAGAATTGTGGCTCGTGGCTTCTCCCATAAATAAGGAATAGATTATGAAGAAAAATTTGCACCTGTAGCCAGATACACTTCCATCAAATCAGTACTTGCTCTGGCTGTAGTAATGAAATGGAAGATACACTCGATGGATGTCAAGACTGCTTTCTTGAATTGTGTAGTAGAAAAGGAAGTGTATGTGGAGCAGCCACTCGATTTTAAGACAAATTACAGGGAGAATCACGTGTATAAATTGAAGAAAGCACTGTACGGTTTGAAACAGGCACCCAGGACATGGTACGACAAAATTGATAGCTTCTGATCTAGTTTGGGATTTACCAAGAGTAAAGTAGATTCCAACCTTTACTACAAGGTTGAAGAAGGGAACCCAGTGATACTCCTACTGTATGTAGATGATCTATTTGTAACAGGTATGGATGGGTTGATTGCTGATACAAAGAGGAATCTTGTTGCTGAGTTCAAGATGAAGGACTTGGGTATGATGCACTAATTTCTAGGCATGGAGGTGTGGTAGAATGCAAATGGAATCTCCCTAGGACAAGGGAAATATGAAATAGAGATCCTAGAGAGGTTCGGGATGATGGATTGTAAGGACATGACCACACCTATGGCATCGAACCTAAATCTTATGAGTGATGCTTCATCATAGACGTTTTATGCTACGAAGTATCATTAGATGATTGGGTCCTTGATGTACCTGACGAATACAAGACCAGATATTTTCTTTGTTGTGAACACATTAATCCAGTTCCTTATGGATCCGAGACATGTTCACCTAATTGTTGTAAAGAATATTCTAAGGTACTTGAAGGGTACAGTAGATTATGGGATCAAGTATATGGCAGATCAGAAGATTAACCTAGAAGGTTATGTTGATCCAGATTGGGCAGGAAGTGCCATCGATAGGAAGAGCACTTCAAGGTGTTGCTTCAATATGGGATTAGGTGTGATCTCTTGGTTTAGCAGGAATTAGTCCTGTGTGGCACTGAGTACAACTAAAGAAGAGTATGTTGCAACTTGTTTGGCTAGTTGTGAGGTAGTGTGGCTGAGGAAGCTACTCTCTGATTTATTTGATATTCAGTTGGATGCTACTTGTATATATTGCAATAACTAGAGTTGTGTGAAGTTGTCAGAAAACCCGGTGTTCCATGACAAGTCAAAGCATATCGAAATCAAATATCACTATATCAGGGATATGGTGCAGAGAGGAGCAGTGAAGCTCCAGTATGTTGGGATGAATGAGTAGATAGATGATGTGTTGACCAAGCCATTAGCCAGAGTGAAGTTTGAGTACTTCAGTGAGAAGCTTGGTGTTCTCCAGATTGAGGTTCCTTCCAAGGGGAAGTGATAAGCCCGCAACCCTTTTGACATGGTGATAGGATTGGTTTCTTCCATGGTCAGATGTAAGTGTAGAGCCATTATGATATAACTATGGGATTGGATCCCACATGATCAAATATAAGTGTAGAGCCATTCTGACATGATTGTGGGATTGGCTCCCACATGATCAAATATAAGTGCATAGCCATTCTGATATGACTGTGGGATTGGCTCCCACATGATTAGATATAATTGCAGATCCTTTCTAACTGGGTCAGATGTAAGTGCGGATCCCTTTTGACATGGTGGTAGGTGGGTCCTCCCATGGTCAGATATAAGTGCAGAGCCTTTACTTGGATGATAGATGGTGTGTCCTATCATGCCGACAGATGTAAGTGCAAAGCCTTTCTTTGGATGGTAGATGTTGTATCCTACCATGCCAGTAGATATAAGTGCTAAGCCCTTCCTTGGATAGTAGATGGTGTGTCCTACTATGCCAAAGGATATAAGTGCTGAGCCTTTCTGACTAGGTCAAATATAAGTGCTAAGCCTTTCTGACTGGGTCAGATATAAGTGTTGTGCCTTTCTCTAGATAGTAGATGGTGTGTCCTGCTACTCTAGTAGATGTAAGTGTTGCACCTTTATCTAGATAGTAGATGGTGTGTCCTACTATGCCAGTAGATGTAAGTGATGATCCTTTCCTTGGATGTTAGATGGTGTTTCCTATCATGCCAGTGGATGTGAGTGCTGGTACTTTCTGACATGGTGGTGGATGTGTTCCTCCCATGGTTAGATGTGAGTGTTGGGCATGCCTTTCTGACATGATGGTAGATGTGTTCCTCTCATGGTCAGATGTAAGTGTTGGGAGGGCATTTTTGATTGGGTCAGATATAAGTGTTGAAGAAGATGAATACCTACCTAGAGGCTAGGCCTACAACCAACATGAAAAAGGGCTGGCTCTGTAGAACTTCCTATGACTAGAAGAATTGAGAGATAGCACTAGTTGATCAAGATGGAGGAAGCAGTGATGATGATGATCCAGTGATGATCCAGCTTTGATGATGATCTAGTGATGATCCAGTTTTGGTGATGATCCAGTGATGATCCAGATTTGATGATGATCCAGACATGATTCAAATAAGAAGACTTGTGCTGATGAATTGTGTCAAGAGAACACCTTCCTAGTTAAGAGGGAGTGTTGATGTATTTGTAACTTCAGAATGTATTCACTTATATATCTTATGTATTGTACCCTAATGTTCCTATTGGGAAGTATCTATAATGTAATTGAGTCATGTCATATCTCGATGTTCCTATTAGGAGAATCGATAATGTAAAAAAGTCATGTAAAGTCATATAGGGTAACCCTCCTTATTGTTCAAGGGTTAAAGTCCCTGTAGTTTCAGGGAACTAGGGTTATTAGACTCTCCTAGAGAAGTCGGGCCTGGTAAGTTATTGTCAAGTTAGGAATTAGTATAAATAGAGAGTGAGCCTCTCTATTTAACACAGAGTCACTCACACTTAGTTGTAGCACATGAGTGAGAGAGAAGGAGCTAGGATAAGATAGAGAACAAATGTCGGAGATCATCTTACTGTCTTTGGGTTTTACTGTTTTCATTGGTGCTTATTCTATCTCTGAGGAAGTTGTGGGGTTTTCTCCTTCATGGTTTCCACGAGGAAAATATTTGTGTCTATTGTTTCTTGTGATTGATTGTTGTGTATGTTATTCTCTCAGATAAGATCCTATGATAATATTGTCAAATTGATAAAAATCTAACACTACCAAGGAAGACTTGAAGCAAATAGAGTAATAAATTTACATGTATTTGTTGATGCAAATTGGGTTGGAGATATTGATTGTAGAAGATATACAAGTAGGTATATGTTTAACCTATTTGGATGAGCTATCAGTTGGATGAGCAAGAGATAATATGTAGTTGCACTCTCAACTACAAAACTTGAATACATGGAAACCACTCATGCAAGCAAATAAGATGTATGGTTACAAATATAGTGTTCAAGTATTGGGTTTGTACAGAGAGATATACTATTATATTGTGATAGAAAAAGTGCAATATTCCTGTAAAATAACAATGCTTGTCATGCTAAGACAAAGCATATTGATGTGAAATATCACTTTGTGAGATATGGTTGAAGGAAAGAAGGTGTTGCTAGGAAAGGTTGACACCTTGAAAAATGTTGTAGACTCATTAACAAAGTATGTTAGTATCGAGAAGCTCTCTTGGTGTAGATAATCTATGGGAATCGATTCCCTAGACCTATGAATTCATGAGTACATGACTCATCTCTATGGAAAAAAACAATAAGTGGGAGAATGTTGGGTATATGTTATATTCTTTGCATGTGCATGTGGAGGGGAGGTGCACATGTCAGCGCTACTGTAGCAGGGATTTCTCCTTGCTACAGGGGCAAGAATGGCTCCCTTCTGTCTATAGGATAGAAGGGTAGGTTCCTGCATGGATAAATGATGAAAATGAAAATGTAATGTAAAGGGACAAAAATTAAACTAAGAACAGAAAGAAGAAAATGGAGAAATGATGGAAACAATGGTGAACCCCTCTGCAAACACAAGTTAGGGTTCTGCTTCCAAAGACCTGCAAACAAATTCTAACCAATAATAAACCTAAATACCTGCAAAACAATGTTAAACATAAACCTACAAATGAAACATGGGTTAGAAAGCAAAGAAAACTAAGAAGAAAAGAAACAAAACAAGAATGACAAGCTATACCTTCTCTGGTGGAAATGGGCCACCATGCCCTAGCTTGTGGAAGCACCTCTCTTGGATGGGGGGGGCTATGGCTCAATGGAAATGGAGGAGAGGGAGTCTAGGTGGCTTGAGAGGCAAATGTGTCTCAATGCATCCACGGGCCGCATAACAGTATGCAAGGGAGAAGTGTTTTGAGAGTGACCCCCCACCCTCCTTTTATAGATTTTTTGGGGTTTTAAGCCCTTGGTCTAGGCTTTAGCCCCTTTTTGGGATTTTATCCCCTTCCACCCTAATTTTAGCTCCTTTTAGGGTTTTAGCCACTTTTTGGGGGCTTTAGCTCCCAGGAGAGTATTTTGGGCTCCTTTTTGGGGGCTTTAGCTCCCAGGAGAGTATTTTGGGCTCCTTTTTGGGGGCTTTAGCTCCCAGGAGAGTATTTTGGGCTCCTTTTGGGGGTTTTTAAGCCCTTTTCTTCATCCTTAGGATATTTTGAGGGTGTGGGGGTCTAATGGAGGGTCATGAAGTGGTGTCCTTGGGTGGTGTAGGCCATGGAGAGATGAGTGGGATATTTTTGGGTTAACATATTGCCCCATGATGTGTGAGGGCAGGAGCTCAACGCATAGCCGATGGACATCATAGGATTTGCTGTGTAGAGGTGGTGCTTCTGGGGTCGGGGCATGGTGGATTTTGGTTTTTGTATTAATAAGGTTCCCATCAATGGGTGAGATACAAATAATGTGTGACATGTATATGGACGAGGCAGGCATCCCCATGCTTGTGACAATGTCAAAAGAATAATTTGATCTATGCTCTAAAATACAAGAGTCGATCATATGAAACTGATCTTACAATAATGGTTGCCTCCATGTGAGGCTAAATACAATGTTGATTTAGTACATTGGACCCATGGCATTCTCATGGAATGCTCTATCTTCATGACTGGTGGTCTGCTAGATCTGGGATGGTACATAGTTGTATGACTCACTGATTAAGAACCAGAGTCTCTGTGGTAAAAGTATGCTGCATCAATCATAAAGGTATATCGAAGCACTACTCGGGCTTATGAATACTATCTCCAATGCAACTCGGAAATCACAAGGGACATAACCTGTTTAGGTCCCTCAAGTAGACTCATCAATGTTCTAGATTCAGGTGACATATGGGGTCTTTGACCAAGTACTATGCGAACCAAACCCTGTATGAATCTCAACGGTGTGATGATGTATTTGGAGTCGAGCACGTGAGAAACAACCATCCCGAGAGGCACTAAGGACTCCTCTCAAGTGGTCCAAGGAACTCATCAATGATGTTAATGAAACCAGGATATAGGGACCTCTAAGTTTATCCTATGGAATATATGTGTTGTCGTTGATAGAGGGAGACCTACCCCTAGTCAAGGAAATGATGTTTCCTTAACCAGGACCATGAGGGAGATAACCCAAAAGTGTGAGACAATCTACGGACTGACTCACTGAATGGGGGAGGGGGAGGGGGAGGGAAATAATTAAACAGGGGCAGGGGGAGTGTGGTGGAATCAAAATTCCTTTGTTTAGAGTATGACAGTAGGGCGGACCAGGAAGCAAATGAAACTTGACTCATGGGAATGGGATCATAGCTGTAATACCAGGAATGTCGTTGCAAATGGGAAATGCTTGGGGAAGGTAGACACTTTTGAAATTGATGGGATACAAGGAAGACTCATTATAAAGTACTATGAACAAAGGTGACCCAAAGGGGGAATGCTGCCAAACTATTTTTTGTGGGGTGGTGTCTAGGGACATCGTTATGGTACGATATCGTGGATTTTTGGTGAGCCTAAGAAGGTAAATGCTCGATGGTGCTTTCAATTTTAGAGAGTCTGAAAGCACGAAGAAGACTCCAGTGGGGGGCTCCTTTTCGTTGGTATTTTCCTGTGCCTGAAAAAGGATGTTGGTCCTCTGGGGTAGACCCAGGTTTACTTGTTATGTACCAACAAAACCCCTATCTCGCTGGCCCTTTTGGCGACAGACTGTAGAGCAGCCTGAAGTCTCACCCGAAGTGATCTTACATGGGGTGGCTGAAGACTCAAGTGTCCTCAACTGGGTTCTGTAGCATCCTATTGGTCTCGTGACTCTTCTTAGCCAGCGAGATCTCTCTCTGCGATGGTGACCTTTCTTACTCGCTGGCCCTGGGAGGGAGCGGTCTCTTATCGCATCGCTTCCTATAGAGCGATGCACAAACTATCTCTTCGGCTACCCTTCTACACTGTGATATCTCACACCGCGATTCCTCTGACAGTGTGATGTCACCTTTCTATGCTGCGATGTCCTTTATGGTAAGACTTCAATATGTCTCTCATGTCCCAAAGGCTTCTCTCTTAGTTCTACTAGTTAAGCTAACAACCTCACTTAGACTCCTATAGTCTAATATGCTTAACATCAACTATACTGAACTCACGGAACTCATATACCGGAGTCACTTAACACAATAACTTTCAACTAACATGAACCAAGCAATGATAAACTCATATATAGACTACTTGATACATTCAACTTGTGATTAACCTTCTATGCGCTATAACTGAAGCATAACATACATACATTCATCACTGATAAGCAACATTCATGTAATAGGTAACAGATAACACCTAAGTAAAGCACAAACACATGAAATAGTCGCACAACACATGAATTTTACATGGTTCACCTCCAGGGGGGAAGCTACGTCCACGGGAACTAGTTTTTATATTATATCTTGAGAGGGTAAACACAGTTCCGCTGCAACCTACTATGCAGCCTGAGATCTTCTGGGAAACTCCACACACACAACCGGGATCTCTTCTCTCTTAGATCTCTTTTTCTTCTTATATTTCCTTCTTACAATATACTCCTCCTCTCTCTCTCTCAATCCCTGTGGATTGTTCAATCCCTGCGGATTGTTACATACATGCTCTTAGAGCCAGCTACTGGTTATAGTAAGATAACTACTAACTGAATAACAGAACCAGAGCTTAACTCTTACAATACTAAGACACTAGAGACACTTGGCTAGCTAAATGACTCAGAGGCTACCTTACGTCTGACTGTCTAAGCAGGTACCCAATTGTCTCACTATATAAACTTTTACATTAAAAAATAAATGCTTATATAGGCGGCCCAAAGGTCTCGCCATTACAAAACTGTGGGCCTTTCCCAATAATAACCCAAAAACCCTAATTATGACAGTCGACGTGTCTGTACTGTGGGTTGCCGCTTACTGTCACACCACAGCTTCCTGCAGTCTTCCACGCTTCCCGGTGCTGACCGTGGGTATGGGCGTCGCTTCTTGTTGTCCTTCATCTTCAATACCTCGGCCCACTACTCATTTTCCTTTATGAGGGTAGCTGAGCCCTCCTATCTTCGCCGCTGCCTTAAGTGCAGTGCTTGAGCTCTCTCTTCTCAGCCACTCAGGTATTGTCTTCTTTTGACTTCCCTATCCCTATGTAGCAGCTTTTCCTGTAGCTACGGGACCCTACTCCAACAGTCCCCTAACACTTACTTGTGGCTCATCCCTAAGCCACTAACAACTGGCTTCTCGTGCTGTAGCTTCTCCTTGGCTTCCTGCGAAGTCTTTGTAAGTTTCTCATGAAGTCCCGTGACTTCTTTATTCATAACCTCGACACACTCTTGTGCCGTTTCAAGAATATCTTGACTAATGCTAGACTCTTCTGTATCATCAATATCACTTTTGCTTGTAGTGAACTCCTTAACCTTCTGCTCAACCGCATCGACCAGCTCTGTGATTTGTTCCTGATATGGTTGAAGCAGGTTATTAAACTGTATCTCCTTTGCTCTTAACCGATGCGCTTCCTGCTGCAAACGGTTCATCTTTGTCGTCTTCTTCATCTTTGCAAGAGCTCCTATGCTCTTAAATTCTTCCTTTATTGTTGTTGTGGTCTTCTCTATGTGCTAGATATTCTACTGCAATTCCAGTCTATCTGGGAGCTCATCTAGCTCCGACCATGTCTTTGTCACATCAGCTAGTAATGATTGTGCGTCATCTATGTGACTCTTCATATGTGTTGAAGCAAGTCTAAAGGCCTCTTCCCTTGCTTCCTTTTCTACCTGAGGTGTCCCTGGTGCTCGAGCCTCAAGCTCGGCAATCTGTGCCATGTGGTCTTCCTCCATCTTGACCATTGTCTCTTCCATAGCCTTTGCTCTGTCTACAATTCTTATTACCTTCTAGGGTAGAGGTAAGGCAAACTCTATGTTACACTAGGGTAAATCCAGTGCAATGTTCTGTAGGACCTAACTGAGATCCTGTTCTTTTTCTTCATGTACTCTTAACTCTTCCATCTATTTGTGCAAGCCTGCGGTGAGCTCTGCATTCTATTTCCTTAGCTGAGTGTTCTATTTATAAGTCACAAGCTCTCTGTCCCTGATTTTTGTGGCTATCTGTTGCTGGACCATCTGTAATTGATCAACAGGGAACTGGGCCAAATTAACCTCGACAGGTTGTCTAACCTGTATCTATACATCGATCATCGAAGCAGGGAGTCGGATGCTCCCTGGTGGTATCAGCACTGTATTGATGTGATCCTTTGCCAAGACTTCCTCGCGGGAAGTCGATGGTGTTGAAATTTCTTCTGTCATCGCCTAGACTGGTGGAATCTGCATTGTGGCAGTCCTCTCCATTAGTGCTTTCAACTCCGAAAGCTGCTGATCAACCGTGCTCTGCAGCTTGTCCTGTGATGTCTACATCACCTAAAATGATT
This sequence comes from Pseudotsuga menziesii, assembly GCA_001517045.1. Taxonomy (NCBI): domain Eukaryota; kingdom Viridiplantae; phylum Streptophyta; class Pinopsida; order Pinales; family Pinaceae; genus Pseudotsuga; species Pseudotsuga menziesii. Next base: position 55,522 of record LPNX011068759.1, on the reverse strand, counting down.
CCTTCATCATGTCCTACAATCTTGTTGCAATGAATTTATAGTCATCCTCCTTCAGTATGGTCTCTGTAGGTTCCTTTGAGGCTTTTGTTTTTTTCTTCTTCTTTGGTGCCCCTAGTGACACCTCTTCTGCATCTTTTCTCTTATCTTCAGTGATCGTCTCGTCTTTCTGCTTCTCTGCAGCAAAGACTTTGATGACATCTTCTACATCTTGGGTTTGACTCCTCATCCTTGGCGGCTGTCTGACCTATGATGTACCTACTTTCGCAACCCTGGGCGGTGTTGTTGGCTGCGGTGGGCAGACCCGGGTTTACTATAATCAACCAACAACACCCCTAGCTCACTGGCCCTTTCGGTGACAGACCACAAAGCGGCCTGAAGTCTCACCCGAAGTGATTCTAATGGGTTGGCCAAGGACTCAATTTTCTTGGACCAAGTTCTGTGGCGATCCTACTTGCGGCTCGCAGTTCCCCTAGCTGTGAGGTCTCTTTCTCTGCGCGTCACGTGATCTCCTGCTCATGTCGCCCGATCTCCTCGTCTCACAGCTCTTCTAGCCGCGAGATATTCCTTTATACCATCGTGCAGTCCTTTTCTACGTCGCGCACTTTCCCTGACGTGCGATATCTCCAACCTTACCGCATCGCCATGCAGCGTGCGACACGCAGCTCCTGCCCAACGCTAAGTCCTCAACCTATGGTATCGTGCACCGCAGCTCCTCGGCCGGTGCAGTATCACCTCTTTGTGATATCCTACCTCTGTGGTTTAGCGCACTTAGCGTTGCTCATGTCGACGTGCAAGACTTAACATACAAGGATGTTCAATACTACGACTAGTGACTGTTTCACACAAAGCATAAATGAACCACATACAACATGCCAAAGACTTTGACTTATATTTATCCTTCTATGTTACTGTGAACTGATTAACACCTTCATTCATTAAACTGTAACAAAGTCCTTGAAATGACTGAGAAATGCATAAGTAAACATAACACATAAACCAATCACATAACACTTGATTTTAACGTGGTTCACCTCCAGGATGGAAGTTACGTCCACAGAACTGTGTTTTTATTATAGCTCGGGGGAAGGTAAAACACAGTTCTGCTGCACCGCATATGCAGCTCGAGCTCTTATCTCTTAGATCTCTTTTCCTCTCTATATTGCTCTCCTACAATATACTCTTCCCTCTCTGTTGATCCCTGCGGATCGTTACATACATACTCTATAAGCCAGCTACTGGTTACAGTAAGATTGCTACCGCTAATAATAGAACCAGAGCTAGGATTTTACAATAGTCTAATAGTCTGCAAAACACTACTAACAACTGAATGAACCAACTAACTGACCAACCCTTTTACAATACAAAATATATCCCTTTATAGGAAGCCCAAAGGTCTTGCCATTACAACACTGTGGGCCTGTCCCAACAGTAACCCAAACCCTAACTAGTGAGAGTCAACCATATATGTACTTGAGGTAGCTACTTTTCGTCATACCACAGCTCTCTGCAGTCTTCCATGCTTCCCAGAACTGATCATGGGTACTGTGCACCACTTCACTTTTCTGTCCTTCGCCTTCAATGCTTCAGCCTCATTGCTCCTTCTCCTTTATGAGGGTCGCTGAGCCCTCCTGTCTTTTACCGCTGCCTTCAATACAGTGGGTGAGCTCTCTCTTCTCAGCCGCTCAGGTATCGTTTCCTTTCTTGACTTCTCTATCTTAAAAGTCATAGTTTCTGGCTCTGCTCTACAGCTGGAAACGTGCTACGGTGTCGTAGCTCTGTCTTATCATCTTTCCACCAAAACTTATCTCTCCGCTAAACTAGCAGCTTCTTCTGTAGCTGCGGGACCTTGCTCCAACAGGCGTCGTCATAGCGAATGCAAGGCCACCATGCTGGAATCTCTGCACAATGTCTTCTAAAGGTTCCGTCTCAGACAGAAACCACTCGGTGCAATACTTTGAATTGACAATGGCTACGAATTTGGGGAAAACAAGCACTCTGTAACTGCAGTATCTCTTCACAGGGGAAACTCTCAGAATTCGCAAAAGTAACCCTTCTGTATGAATGATCTCTGATTTTATAACGAAGGTGATACTCTTCGAAGCAACGGTCATCTAGCTAGACCCATCAGTGGTATTAATTGCATGGACAAGACAATACCCGTCGTTTCGATCCTCATTAATTGCTGAAATCCGATCAAATTTCCCTCGAAACTTGTGTATAGGCGCCGGTCTCGACCAAGATTTAGAAAATCTAGAAAAATCATTATACTGTTGCCAAATATAGGGTAACGTATACCGGTCATTTCTAAATTAACTGCTTGTCAGAAGGCGAAGTGACTGGCCCTCTGTCTCTGTTCAAACTTGTCTACGTAGCACAAGGAGCATCGCATTGCTGCGATGTTGCACCGCATCATTCTGAACCAACATGCTAGCATGAAACTCCGCAACATTTCAAAAACTCCGCACGTGTCCTATGACTTGCACAACATAATTTTTTGTTTTGTTTTGGGCTCTCACCTCCGCAAGCATCCTATGGCTTGTGCAAAATAAACCTTTCTTATGTGATTCCTTATACTTAGAATACTTATAACTCTTTACCTGCCGGTGTAGACTAATTACCAGTGTGATGCCTCCTTTCAACTACACTAGGCATCTACACTCTCCAAGCTGTCTGGGTTAGGGCGGAAGGGTGGAGTGGCTGTCACTATAGAGCTTAATCCTACTGCCATTAATCAACATAGGAAGAAGCTCCCCGTTCAGTTTGTTGAGCTGAACGACACCTCCTTCTGTAACATACTGAATCTGATATGGCCCCAACCAATGCATCTTGAACTTCCCTGGGAACTTAACAAACTTACTATCATATAGGAGCACTAGGTCTCCTATCTGAAAAATCTTGCTCTTGATGTGCCTGTCATGCCAAGCTTTCTCTCGTGCCTTCTGCACTTTCTGATGAAATCCTGCAATGAATTTGTTTTCCTCTAAGGCAAGCTGCTGCGCTAGCCTTTCATTCATCGTATCTTTATCAGCTATCTCGGTAACTTGAGCAACTCTTAAACTGGGAATAATGTATTCCATAGGCATAACAGCCTCTTGTCCATACACCAAGCTAAAAGGTGTGTGTCCTGTAAGTTTCTTACATGTAGTCCTATAAGCCCATAATACAGCATTAACCCTGAGGTCCCAATCATTTCTTTGGTTGTCACAGATCTTAGTAAGAGCATTTTCTAGAATCTTGTTAAATGCCTCCACTGTACCATTAGCTTGAGGATGGTAGGGAGTGCTCTTATGGTGCTGGATCTAAAATTCCTCTGTCAAGGCCTCAATAGTGCGGTTCAAAAAATGTGTGCCTTGATCACTCATCAAAATTACTGGACATCCAAATCTAGTTATGATGTTTTCAAAAATGAACTGTGCAGCTGTAGCAGCATCACAATTCCTTACTGCTTTAGCCTCTGCCCACCTAGTGAGGTATTCTGTTCCTGTGATGATGTATCTCGCACTAGTTCATTTCCCTGGTGGGTTGATAGGATCCACAAAATCTATAGCCCAATTGTCAAATGCTCGCAGCGTAATATGTGGTCACAGCGACATTTCATCTCTCCACGAAGGTTTTCCTACCCTCTGGAAGATATCGCAACATCTGCAAAAATCCTTAGTGTCTTTATGCAAAGTAGGCCACCATAACCATGCGGTCAAGATTTTCTGAGCAGTCGGCTTTCCTGTGAAATGGCCTCCTGCGGTACCTAAGTGTGATTCTCTGATAATGGTCTCTTTCTTGTGTGGCATCATGCATCTGCGCAAAACTTCATCTGGACCTAACTTATATAAATGTCCTGCGATCAAAGTGAAGTATGTTGCTTTCACAACTAACTGTTTCTTTTTCTATTTAGTAAATTCAACTGGTGCCCACCCTGTAGTGAGAAAGTGAATAATATCCTCATAGTACTCATCTGCGATCTGGATAGAAAATAATTGCACATCTAGCAGATTATCCTCTAAATTACTTGGTTCTTCTCCTGAATCGATCCATGATAGATGATCAGGTCCAACATTTAATTTTCCTGGTTTTACAATAATTTCAAAATCATACTCCTGAAATAAGAGTAACCATCTATAGATCCTTCCTCCTAATACCGGTTTATTGACCAAATACTTTAAAGCAGAATGGTCAGTAAACATCTTGAACGGGGCACCCAATAGGTAGTGCCTAAACTTTTGTAGAGCATACACCATAGCTAATCCTTCTCTTTCTGTGGTGGTGTAGTTCTTTTCCGTGGTAGATAGCTTTCTGCTTGAGTACGCGATAGGGTGATCAATACCTCCTTCTCTTGGCTGTGTTAAGACGATCCCCAGTGCGATGCCAGATGCATCCACATGTACATGAAAGGGCTTGTTCCAATCTGGGAATACTAAGATGGGTGTTGTAACCATCTTCTCTTTAAGTGTGTCTAAAATTTGCTAGCATTCCTCATTCTATAGGAATTTCATGTCTTTCTTTACCAAATTTTCCATAGGTGATGTGATCTTTGCATAACCTTTGATGAATTTTCTATAGTACCCAGTATGACCAAGCACTGTTCTCAATTGCTTGACTGAGTTGGGTGCTGGGAGATGTACAATGATGGCAATCTTTGCAGGATCTACCATCAAGCCTTGTTTGCAAACAATATGACCCAACAGAATACCAAATGGTGCACAGAATATACATTTCTTCAAGTTAAGAGAAATCTGATATTGCCTACATTTCTCTAACATGAGCCTTAAATCTCCTATGTGCTTGTCGATTAATCCAAATATAGTCCAATAGTCAAAATAGACTTCTAAGAATTTATGGATGTATTCCTTGAATACAGCAACTACTACTCTAGAAAAGATATTTGGTGCATTTTTAAGACCAAAGGGCATTACCGTGTACTGAAATGAGCCCCATTCTGTCGCAAAAGTGGTCTTATGTCAATCCTCTGGATGGATTCTGATCTGGTGATAGACTGAAAATCCATCACTGAAGGAGTAGACCTCCTTTCCTCCCACATTGTCTAACACTTCATTAGTGAAAGGTGTCGAAAATGGGTCATGAAGTGATGCATTGTTGAGTTTGTGCAAGTCGACACAAATCCTGATTTCTCCTTTGGTTTTATTTTCCTGCACGACCATGGGACTAACCCATTTGCTTTCTTCTACTAGCTCAATGATGCCTGCTTCTAGCATCTTATCAATTTCATCCTTAACTTTTTCTTTATAGTGATGATTCAATTTGTATGGACGCTGCTTAACTGGCCTAGAATCCTCTTTCAATGGTATGTGCATGACTCCCAAATCTCCTACTATTCCCTTCATCTCTGTGAACTTAGTGGGAAATAGGTCCTGATAGTCATGTAAGAGATCTGTGATGTGTCCTACTGTTTCATCATCCCAATAGTTTCCAATAGAGGCAAACTTAGGTTCTGTTTCTATGCCAATATTGATCTTTTTAATCTTGATAGTTTCTGTGATAGCTCGATTTTCTAGTCTGGGTCCATCAACGTCGTGAGTCCCTTCTGACTCGGGAATGTTGACACTGCGAGGATTCTCATCCTCATCATCTGGTTCTACTATGAAGTTGTAACATTCTAGCGCATGTTCCAACTGGCTGGCCCAATCAGGCTGAGCAGGCACTGATAGGGTACAGTCTTCAAATACCTTAGTCTTTATTACATCTAGAGCCTAATCAATGCTTGGATAATCAGATTCAAAAGTGAAAGTGAGTAGGAAGCTGTCTATCATAAGTGGCCATGTGATGGTTCCTCTGTGCAACTCTGTCTCAGTGTACCAATTCCTTGGAATTGTGTCTAAAGTGTGAATGAATAAGTGAACCCATTCATCCTCTGGAATATCCGACCAACTTTGTTCGTAAATATAAATATGTGACCTGGGGTCACTCTCTCCTATGTATTTCTGCTGTAATGGCCCCTTGCGTTAGAAAATTTGATCGCCATCAGTCTCTTAATATCGTCCCATGATGCGATATTTTCTTTATGTGCATGCCACCATCTTGCAGGTGTGGCTTTTACTACAAGGTCCATAGTTGTCAACCTTTGCTCCTGAGGGATTTCCTGCTCAAACTATTGTAAAAAGTTAGTGACATCCACTAAGCCATGAAATGGCGAAATATCAATGATCTCTGCGCCAATCCATCGTAGTGACTTAGTCATAAATGCACATCTGCGAGCTGAGACTTCGTAAAGTCTGTTCTGCTAGTTTTCTAGACCAACATCCGAGTCTGATGCGCATGAGCTGTCGCATCGCCAACTAATGTTTCCTTCTGCAGTGGGGTTGATGTAATCACTCTGATTAGCAGTCATCTGATAAAGAATTTCCATGTTGTGTGCCTCCTTCTCTGCCCTGATAGGTTCAATGTAGCGAGGACCCTGGAAAGGATCCAACGGTGCGATGACCCAGATCTGCTTATCCTCAAAGTTCATTTGTATTTTATTTAAGTCGATAACAGCCATGTTATTGATTTCCCAATCAATACCTAGTAAAGCTGGGTATGGTCTACTATTGCCAATGATCTCTATAACTTCAAAGTCTGCAAAGCTGTGAACTCCGTCAATATCAACTGGTACCTGCGGTAATCGACCCAGTGGTGATACCCGCTACTGATTGGCTAAGCACAGATGGATAGGTGATCTTGATAACTTAGGGCTACCCATATGTTCCCATGTCTGCTTAGTCAGAACATTTATCTCTGATCCTAAATCTAGGATTACCTCATCCATTTCAAATTCTCCAACTTGTGCTGTGAGTCTCATCTCTCTTCCTGTTCTTGTATGTCCTGTAATATTATGAATAGCACGCTGCGCACTGCCCACGGAAGAAGATGGCTGACATTGATCTATGATATGCTGAAGCTCTCCGATAGCTTTCTCATTTCTAATGAGTTTTAAGCAGCTCCACAGGAAGGATTGTACACTTCCTGTCGACTCATCCTCTTCGCATCTTCCCGATGTGGTAACCTGCGATATCTGCACAGGACTAACAACACAAGGTTCTTGCTGCGGTATGCCCCTGAACGATAGTACTTATGATCCCGATGCTGTAGGTTCAGTAAAGAAAGTTTTTGCTTGCTGAAACGTTTCTTTGTTCTTCTGCAGGTCAAGTGGTGTTGATTTATTAGTCACTTTACGCACCCACTGTGGACCTGTATTCTTTTCTGTATCATCCTGTGATGTTCTACTAGTAGAAGCACAGCTGCAAGCCACTATATTGACTCTTGGTTCTGGCTCTTTCTGCTCAGCAGCAATAAGTTGGATGTTCTGGTGTATTACTGGCTTAGGTTCCCTAATCTTGGCTATCAAGATCGGACACTCTTCTATAGGGTGATCATAGGACTTGCAATACTTACATGTCGCACTAGGGTTCTGACAGTCCCTAGCATAATGTCCTACAATTCCACAATTGTAACAAGTAATAGGTCCACGGCCACGGCCAAAGCCTCCATCACGGCCAAAGACTCCTCCACGGCCATCATGAGCCGGTTCATACTGTGGTCCTGCTGCTGGACCTGGTGTTTCTGACTGGACTCTATACAAGTCATGCTTTCTTTCTATCATAATATCATAAGCTCATAAATAATGTTCATCATGACCTACTGACTTGCAGAAGTTACAATATAAGTTCTTAGGGGTTTGTACATACTTCTGAAGTAAAGGGAATTTTGGTGGTCGATGTCCTCTTGGTCTGCAGAGTTCACACCACGGCCCTTGAGTCTGTAATAAGGGGTTGGGAGCCCCACTTGCTAAATATTCAACAAATACTGGACAATTATCCTTAGTATGGCCATGTCCTTTACACTTTATACACCATAGTTCTTGTGTAATCTCTTTTCCTTTCTTAATCTCATGCATCTGTAACGTGATATTGGCTAACTGGTTTTGTAAGCTTGTCATTCTTGTACTGGTCTCAGCTAGAGGTGAAGCCTCTAGTTTCATTGCCATCTCCAACGCTTCATCCTGCGTACGGAGTCTCTGTTGCATTAATGGAAGTCTGATGTGCGGGAGCAGTGCTGCGATGAACCATTCCTTATGCTGCTCTGGTGCAAACTCAAAACTAACCTAGTCTATAAGAGTTTTGAATTTCTGATCAAAGTCCCATACTGACTCTGTAGGTAACTGTTTAATGTCTTTAAGCTCTGTGATACACTGTGACTCAAGCTTAGGTTTCTTAAATTCTTTAATCATTGCGGTCTTGATCAGTACGAGCGTTCTGGCCGATACTGTTGTATACTTCATATACCATGTTAAGGCTCTGTCTCTAAGTGTAGTGACCAACTGGACAAGTTTAATATTATCATCTTGGATTTGTTTAATGGTCCATATGGCTTCGCATAGGAACCAATGTTGTTCTGGGTCTTTTGCCCCTGTACCCTTGAAGGTAGGTAACTTCCTGTCATGCCCCATTCTATTTCTACGTGGTGGATGTTGATTTGCTGTATTACTACCACTCGGCGGTGTAGGTGTAGGTGATGTAGCGGTAGTATGTACTGTATGTGAAGTACTAGATGTAGTTCCTACAGGATTATTCTGAGTCCCGGTTGTTTTCTGCGGGGTATAAGGGTGGTAAGGGATACCTCCTACTGGTCTCTCTATATTACTGTGACTCTGTTCTCTAGTGCTGTCTGAACTATTTTCAAAGAGAGAAGATCTGAAATCTACTTTATATTTCTTACCACTACGTGTACATCCAATTTCATCAAAATCACTCTCAAACTCTTGTGACATTACATTGACTTAGCTTATTCATCTGAGAATAAATCCATTACTCCTTTTTCATGTAATAACATCTTAATGAACAAGTTTAAAGAGCTTAGGTACTTACCACAGTAGCCTTTGAAGAAGTACCTCTCTGCTGTGCTGAAACTTTTTCTTTGATCAACTGTAAACTCTGTAATGAAGCCTTCCAGCAAACTCGCAAGCCAGAAGTCTACTGCCCGTGAAATGGGATTATCTATACTCTTCACGGTCTGAATCAGCTCCAGTGTCCAGACAATGTTCCTTTTCTTCTTGAATATGTTCTAATCAGTCAACTTTGATAACTAGTTGTACAACTCATTTCCATAGGTCGCAAAAAATATCGTATGTAGATCAGTGAAGATATGTTTTTGTAACCAGTCCTCTGTACTCAGTCTAGGACTCTTGTTTTCTTTTTCAGCAAATTCTTTCTCCTTAGACTCAACCCAGTGGTTAAGTTCTTCTTTTGTAGGATGCCAACAGAACATTAGCTCATTAGTTTGTTCAAAACCGGCAATGGAACCATTTGTTGGTCCTCTAGGGTAGACCCGGGTTTACTTGTTATGTACCAACAAAACCCCTAGCTCATTGGCCCTTTCGGCGACAGACTGTAGAGTAGCCTGAAGTCTCACCCGAAGTGATCTTAGATGGGGTGGCTGAAGACTCAAGTGTCCTCAACTGGGTTCTGTAGCATCCTATTGGTCTCGTGACTCTTCTTAGCCAGCAAGATCTCTCTCTGCGATGGTGACCTTTCTTACCTGCTGGCCCTGGGAGGGAGCGGTCTTTTATCGCATCGCTTCCTCTAGAGCAATGCGCAAACCATCTCCTCCGCTACCCTTCTACACTATGATATCTCACACCGCGATTCCTCCGACAATGTGATATCGCCTTTCTATGCTGTGATGTCCTTTATGGTAAGACTTCAATATGGCTCTCATGGCCCAAAGGCTTCTCTCATAGTTCTACTAGTTAAGCTAACAGCCTCACTTAGACTCCTATAGTCTAATATGCTTAACATCAACTATACTGAACTCGCAGAACTCATATACCGGAGTCACTTAACACAATAACTGTCAACTAACATGAACCAATCATTGATAAACTCATATACATACTACTTGATACATTCAACTTGCGGTTAACCTTCTATGCGCTATAACTGAAGCATAACATACATACCTTCATCAATGATAAGCAACATTTATGTAACAGGTAATAGATAACACCTAAGTAAAGCACAAACACATGAAATAGTTGCACAACACATGGATTTTACGTGGTTCACCTCCAGGGGGAAGCTACGTCCACGGGAACTGGTTTTTATATTATATCTTGAGAGGGTAAACATAGTTCCGTTGCAACCTACTATGCAGCCTAATATCTTCTGGGAAACTCCACATACACAACCGGGAGCCCTTCTCTCTTAGATCTCTTCTTCTTCTTATATTGCCTTCTTACAATATACTCCTCCTCTCTCTCTCTCAATCCCTGCGGATTGTTCAATCCCTGTGGATTGTTACATACATGCTCTTAGAGCCAGCTACTGGTTACAGTAAGATAACTACTAACTAAATAACAAAACCAGAGCTTAACTCTTACAATACTGAGACACTAGAGACACTTGGCTAGCTAAATGACTCAGAGGCTACCTTACGTCTAACTGTCTAAGCAGCTACCCAATTGTCTCACTATCTAACCTTTTACATTACAAAATACATGCTTATATAGGCGGCCCGAAGGTCTCGCCATTACAAAACTATGGGCCTTTCCCAACAGTAACCCAAAAACCCTAACTGTGACAGTCGGCGCGTCTGTACTGTGGGCTACTGCTTACCGTCACACCACAGCTTCCTGTAATCTTCCATGCTTCCTGGTGCTGATCGTGGGTATGGGCGCTGCTTCCTGCTGTCCTTCGTCTTCAATACCTCGGCCCGTTGCTCCTTTTCCTTTATGAGGGTAGTTGAGCCCTCCTGTCTTCGTCGCTACCTTAAGTGCAGTGGTTGAGCTCTCTCTTCTCGGTAACTCGGGTACTGTCTTCTTTTGACTTCCCTGTCCCGATGTAGTAGCTTTTCCTGTATCTGCGGGATCCTACTCCAACAAAGGATAAAAGTATACACCGAAAAAGGATAAAAGTATACATAGGAGAGCTCACCCATCTTGTATGGGATGAGAGACTTCTTTACTGTTGGTAGTCCAATCAAGCTAAAAAAGGTTAAACTTGTGACTGACTAGATGGTGATTCAGATACTTTTGCGAGCATGAATGAAACCAAGTTTGCTCATCAATCTTTTCTTTATGAGAAGGATGGAAAAGAGATTAACGACAACTCGTGGTGAGCTTTTTCGTAAACTACGACCCCTCTGCCCAAGAAAGCATAAAAGTATGTAGAGGGGAATGGTCTTGGATTGAGTGTGCCGAGGAGGTCCTTTTAAATTAATGGTCTACATGGTCCATAAAAAGAGGTAAATGAGACGATGTAGATTCCCTTTCCTATACTTTAGTGAGCGGGAAAGGAAGCAGCTGCACTCGACTATATTTTCATTGTTTTAAGGAGTCAGAAAAGAGCTTAAACAAAAATCCAATGTGGTCAATCGATTACGGTGGCACAGGAGGTGCCCCATGTCAGGATGGTGGACAGAGGTCCAAAGGTCATCCGCACAGTATGGACGGAGCTGAAGGCTCTCAAACATACCAATACATGCACGGGATAGATCACGACAGAGGCTCGCGAGTTGATGCGTCAGAGGTATGCGAACCGAGGTGGCTCTCGAACAGAGGTCAGGAGAGTGTGTGTGTGTGTTTCGGTGAATGGACTTGACTACATGCGATGTGAGTACAAGTCCGGGGGCACTTATATGCCAAATACATGCAAGAAAAATAAATCGTTTTGCGGACAGTGGTCCAAAGGTCCACGCAAGGTGTGGTGAATAGAAAAGATAACTATGTGTTAAAAATACAAAACAAAAACTAAAGATTTCATTCCTTAACGGGTGGTTGCCTGAGGACTCGCATGAGTTGCCGTCGGGAAGTGTGATACAAGTATAGGTCCGTAGACACTTGCATCATCACATAATGGCTTGTAAATCGAGGTGACTGGTGGGAAATGGTCCTGAAATTGATTTATTAAACATGAGACAATGGTCTCATAAAGAGATAGAGGGTAGAATTCTGAAACCATTGGCATGAACGATGCCTCAAACGGAGTCTGTATGGTCATGTTATGTCGATTGGAAGAAATTAGGTCAAATGGGGCCTATATAAGGGTGGGGTCCACTTGGTGAAGTGTCATTGTCACTATTCATTGTGGAGTTGGAGAGGTGGGCCCTAATTCTTCATTTGCTGATTTCTCTTGATCCGACCGATGGTTTCGAGTGTCTCAACTTGCAGGTAAAAGCTCTCACTGAAACTCATCTTTTTGGTGGCTTATTTGTTGGATTTGGTCACCCAGAGGCCCCCTATGAGCAGTTTGGGGTTTCATGGGGGCAAAGTCACACCTTTTGAAGGAAAAAGTGTGCACTGGGCACACCTGTGGGGCAATTATGAGCACCATGGGTGCTCATTTTTCCCAAACAGGTGCGCCCTAGCCTATTTTGCGTGTTTTTTGATGATGGCAATGGCTCACATTAGGGTTTTTGCTTGTGCAGGATGGCAAAGATCAAGTGGAGAGAGAGAGACTGCAAGAGTGTCAGAGATGTATCCTTACGTGACGAGAATGTTAGAGATACATTAGGCCATTGTGGATTGCTGAAATTTATGAGGATACCCCTCATGCAGAGCTTGAGTTTGCTGATGCAAACACTGATAATTTTCTGGGATGTTGATGAGGAAGTGTTCCTCTTTCAAGGCTAGGACATTGAGATTATGTTGGCAGATGTATACTTCATTACTGGGCTCCCTATGTTGGGATTGGTTGGTGACTTGGCACCTGTGTTGTCTCGGGGGGAGACGTTGGAGGAGTTGTGCGATCGACACTGTTATGCTACAGCGTACATGCGCGGCTCCTACATCCTGATGTGTGACATCAAGGATTTGTCCACATGGGTAGTGGGGACCTTATTGCAGCGTATCTTGGGTTCCATGGGGAGCCAAAAGATTTCTGGTGGTCAGCTACAGCTAGTAGATCATGCTATAGGTGGCATGTAGTATGCATGGGGCCAGATGTATCTGCAGGTTGTTCGGCGTTAGCTGAACAAGTCAAAGACTACTAGCGTTGGTTTTTGTTTTGGCTCCTTCTTGTGTGATTTCTTCTTTGAGAAAGTACCTACACTTCATCCTCATCAGGCTATGCAAGACACTGGTCCGCGGGACCCTCGGATGTAGAGATGGTGCCAAATGATGATCCGAGAGGGTGGCGGCAGAGTGGGCCGCTTTTTTACAGAGAAGTTGTTGGAGCAGTGACTCTAGCTTCCTGTAGTGATCGAGGAGTACCCTTATGCGGGTATGGATTTCCAGGGAGACCCTGAGATGCCCCAACCTCCTGGCCAGGCGTGGGGACTAGCTGGTATGTATGGGTGATGTTTTCATATTCAACTTTATACATAGTGTATTTGAGTTGGTTGGTATTTTGTATATTGGTTTATGTGGACTGATGGTGTCCTTGTTTGTATATGCAGATGTTGGTCCTTGCCCACCGCCCAGGCATCAGAGGCGGGTTGTCAACATAGCTCCTACAGTGGTTCCTACTGGGAGCTCCCACAGGCGGTAATGTGATATGGATGGACTAGTGCCGTATATATAGCAGCTTGCTACTGGAGTGTCAGATGATGGCTAGCAGCACCTGAGTACTGAAATGATTGCCGCTATTCACAACCTTCCTCCATAGTTGAATGGTGTGATGAGGAAGATGGTGGTGGCTTGTGAGCACTTCCGTTGGGCGACGAGAGGTGATCTTCCTGCAGAGGATGAGTCCTCTTCGGCAGATGATGACACCGAGTCAGATAATGAGTCTGAGTTGGATTAGTATCCTAGTGAGGCTATCTCGAGTGCCTTGGTGCACTTAGGGTTTTTGTGTCGCTTATGTGTATCCTGCCGAGAAAGCATATGTAGCTTCTCATTTTTGTATTGGACATGTTTTGGACATGCGACTGATCGATTTATATATATATTTTGATGCACGTGGATGCACTTTTATGGTTTTATTATGTGAGTCTTGTTATGATACTGTGGAGTGCAACTACCTATGTGATGTATTATTACACTGTGTGTATTTTTTAGACATGATTATGCATGATGTTATGGTTGTATGTTTCCTATATGAGGTTATCCATGTGCCAATTTAGAATATCATTAGCCATTTGATCTGTGACACTATTGAGGTTTCTTGGAACATGTGTGAATGTGATGGATTCAAATGTTCTAACCATCTGTTTAGTGCGCAGGTACTTTCTAAAGAGGCTGGGATCACATACTCGGTAGTGGTTGTTCAACTAAGAAAGAAGCAGTTGGGAATCTAAGAAGACATCGAGATGGTGAATGCCTAATTGGAGAGCAGCGGCCAAAAGGCCATTGACACCATCATATTCAGCCTGATTATTGGTTGCGGTGCCCATGCATATTCCGTCGATGTGGATCAACTCGTGCGATGGGGAGTAGATTACCCATGCAGCCGAGGCGAGGTTTAGAGACCATCTGCTTTCTCCATCTGCAAATCCCATATACTGGTCTAAGGTGTGCTCCATCTGAAGCAATGAGAGGAAATGATACATAAGACTCAATTTGGAAAAAATGTGTAAAACAAAAATGGAAAGACTATAATACAACTTGTAACATTGTCACTCAAAGGGGTGACATTAGAGGGAAAGTTGTTTGGACTTTCCAAGGATCAGCGGTCATTCCTTTGTGTGACACGATGAATCCTTGTAGAAGGCCTGAGTGGAAACAGAAAACACACTTGAATGGATTCAAGCGAATTTTGCACTGGTGACATCGTATGAAGACTTGTCGCAAGTCGTCTATGTGTTGTGTTTTCTTCTGTGACCGCGCGATGAGGTTGTCGAAAAAACCAACATGATGTGAATGAGGTCGCGGAAGCAGTGTGTCATGGCATACTGGAAGGTGGCTCTAGCATTTTTGAGGCCAAAGGGCATGACCCAGTATGAGAATGTGCTGCATGGGGTTGTGAATGTCGTCTTGTAAGGGTCTTGTTTCTGGATTTGGATTTGGTTATATCTGAAAAAACCGTCCATGAAGGAAAAGGCTTCATGTATGGTGCATGCATCGATGATCTGGTCAATGAAAGGTGTGGGGAAGTTGTTTTTGGGACATGACCCATTGAGTTCACAGAAGTTTGTGCAAACACGAATGGTACCCTATTTTTTATTCACGAGAATAGGATTAGAAAACCAAGTGGTGTACGCAATGGGGTAGATGAAGCAGGCAGTGCACAACTTCTCTATCTCGGCTTTCACCACGGCCACTTTGGAAGGGTTGATGGG
Organism: Pseudotsuga menziesii; assembly: GCA_001517045.1. Lineage (NCBI taxonomy): Eukaryota > Viridiplantae > Streptophyta > Pinopsida > Pinales > Pinaceae > Pseudotsuga > Pseudotsuga menziesii. The sequence goes on along the minus strand of LPNX011068759.1, from coordinate 40,318 downwards.
CCATTGCTTTTGGCATATGGGAGCCACATTAGGCCATGTGTCGATGTGGTGTTCCATGATGGATGGATCTAGGCCAAGAATTTCAGTGTAAGACCAGGCGTAGATGTCGCAGAATTCTTGGAAGAGAGCTTTGTAGGCATCAACCTCTTCCAAGGAGCAAGATGTCCCCAGCATGATTTCTTCAACAATATCAGAATTGGTTGGGATGTTGATTTTAATGCTAGGTGAAATGTTCACCATATTCCCTTCTTTGAAGGCATCAGGTGCTAGGATGGGGTTCTTGAACCATTTGACCTTCCCATGGATGAAATATTTGGTCTCCACAGAAAACTTGTCAGACTGTGACACAAGTTCTTCAGGGAGGAAGAACGAGCGATGGTGCATGTCATCCCATTGGTATTTCAGGGTGGTCAGAGCTTCAAGTATCTCCTCATCGTTGCTGAAGCAATGTAGAGAGAGATTTGATGGATCGTCGGTGGAGGAGGAGATGAGTGGGTCGGTGGAACTGGACATCATGTAAATGGACATGGTGTCTGACGAAGGAGGTGGTGGGTGAACTTCTTCAATCAAGGTGATCTCAGGCTTAAGGGAATGTTGATGGAGGTCAGCGAGAGCCATTTGAAATTTGGGCAGGTCTTGGTAATGGTGGGAGTAATGTCCATAAAAGCCGTAAAGGGTGCAAGGATGGTTTGTCCTCAATGCCTTCTTCCTGATCATGGGTGTGGTTGGGAGTTCAACCACGGGGATGTTTTCGTTTGTGTCCATGGCATCTAGATGCACACGGATCACTAGGATTTTAGGGAAATTCTGAGTTGGATGGCCCTGTTGTTCGCGGATGGCACAATGTGGGACTTATCGTGGTTTTGTAGTGGCTTTGGTATTCTTGCCCCTTTCCCTTTTCGGGTGGGGAAAGGCAGGTGCAGGTGTGGCTGTTGGATTTTTCGGAGTGGGTGGAGGGTGAGACTCGACCACGATGGGTTGCACCAGGGTTAAGACAACCTGGGGCATTGCTAGTTGAGTTGGTGGATCAAGATACCACACTAGGATTCCCAACGTAAAGTTGGGTAGGCTTAAGGTGGCCATGACCAGCTTGCTCATGACACCAGGTGGGGGGAAGAGGAAGGGAATCATATGGATTGGGGATGAGTCCAAATAACTCTCTGACGGTTGCATGTGGGGATGTGCTTGTGGTTGCGGCTGCGTGTAATGTTGCTGCTGCGAGTGATGTTGCAGCTGCGGACGATGTTGTGGTTGTGGTTGGGGCTGTGGTTGCAGTTGTTGTTTGGGTGCAGCGGTGCTTGATGAGACCATGCACAAGTCCGCAGTTTCATTTTCTGTCAGTGGTGGTGACACTAACGGGAAAGGAGCCATCATGGAGGTATCGGCAAACAACCCAGGGCCCACATTCAACAATGGGGAGGCTGGTGTGTTTTCAACCATAGTATTGGTTGTAGGGACGAAATTATTGTGTGTGTTCACCCCTTATGTCTCAATGGTGATGATGGTAGGGATAACGTTGGAAGGTGTCGTTAACCCTTGCGGATCATGGTAGGTGAGCTGATAAACCGTCACAATATTCCCTTCATGGGGGAACATCATGAGATGAAAGATAGTTGATACGACAGCTCATATGGCGTACATGTAACTTCTCCTAAGGAGAAGGTTGTAGTCCAGTTGAGCATTAACGACCTCTATGTTGATCAGCACTGTCTTCCTGGCTAATGTAATGGGGACATGGGGGAGGATTCCTTAGGCTTTAGTGGGATGTCCATCATAATCCCGCAGGGTTGTGGAGGACGGTTGTATAATTGGTGATCCAAGTTTCTGCCAAACCAAGGTAGACATAATGCACATGGATGCCCCCTCATCCACTATGCACCGGTGCACAACCAAATTCCAGATGGACACCGGGATTTGAAAGGCGATGGTCGATGACATGCATGGTTATCCGTCCTCCATGTCGAATGTGATCAACTTGGAGTCGAAGGGGTCTACTACCCCTAAGGTGGCTAGTAAGGCTTTCAGCTGCGTTGGGCACATTTTAAGTACCTCAAGAGCAGACATGGTGGTTGGCGTTTGGGCCAAATAATCCACGATGCTATAGTTGACTGCATCTCTAGTTGTGGTGTTATTGGCAATTCTATGTATGGGGGGGCATGGGAATGGGGGTAACTGAAGAGGTAGGTTGACCATTTTGGACATTGATGTCGCTGATGTGTCAGCGGGTTCGATGGTGGAACCGTACTGATTTCGTCGGGTTTGCAAGTTGACCTCTTCAGTCGTCATGGCTAGCAGGTGGTGAACACCTGTTTCAGCCGTGGGAGGTGACCCCAGATCAGTGGGATTGGGTTGGGGAGGGGGTGCAGTTGCCACCAACCCTTGGTCAGGGAGTGGGTTTTGAAGCACCATAGGAGGAGGTCCTTGTGGTGTTGGGTTGGGTTGGGCATGATTTGTAACGTTGGTGGCCTGTTGGGCCCCATTTTGAATGGCCTACTTTGTACAAGCCATGAGGGGACACTCGAATGTGTAGTGCCCATAAAAATCACAGAGTGTGCATGGTTGGTTTTTACACAATGGGGTATTGCATCTTGGTGCATTCTGTCGTGGGGGGTTTAGGGCTGGCCGATTTGCCACGACATTATTGGGAGGGTTTGGTTGTTGACCTCCTCCCTGCAGTTGATTATTGCCTTGGTTTTGGGGCCAGTTATTCCTAGATTTCTCTTGTTGATTGTTGGGGGCAGGCTGTTTGGGACGATTTTGTTGTGTGAACACTTGTCCCAATGGAGCGGGTGGAGCGGGGGTGGGGGCTTGAACCGGTTACACTAGCGGTGCATAGTTTATTTGTGGGGGTGGTGGCACAACAAATGTGGGAATTTTCCCCACATACTACTGTGTTGGCCGAGCCATGGCCTAAGTCTGCTGCAGTGGTGCTGGCTGTGCATAGGAAGTTGTTGCTCCAAATTGGGACATCATTCTTGCATAGTCTGGGGCTTGGTTTTGGTAAGCAACATTAGCAGTGTTTCTTGGTTGTGGTGTAATGGTAGGTGGTGTTGGTCGAGGCTGTGGTTGTTGGGAGACCAATCCTATGATGTCGTCCGCAGCGTGGGATGACCCTGGTGCATCACGGTATGAGGTACTCGGACGGGGGGTGTCTAGAATGACAATGTATAGGTATCCAAACTGAGCATAGATAAGGTCAAACTGTTGGGCCTTCAGTATGGCCTCTTCTTTGGATTAGGGACGTTCGGATGTGACGTCCTTTGCTGTGGGTAGGACCAAGGTCTTAAGGAACCAATACAAGAAGATCCTATTGTCAAGTTAGATTTTGCATAGGCTATGGCATAACCGCCACTCATGGATATGGTTAGTTATATGAGTGGCAGTGTTTTGACAGCAAGATAATAGGATCTCCACCCCCTCATCATATCTGATGGGGAGTTGGAAATAATGTAGGAACATGAAGGGTAGGGAGTTGAAGTCCGGGTACTTGGCTTGTGGCAGCTCAATGTACCATTTGGCTGCAGCACCTGTAAGGGTGCATTGGAATAGCCTGAGCTTGATGGAGTTGTCTACGTTGTTGTTGGATGAGCACCATAGATGGAATGTCATTATGTGGTTTTGGGGACATTCCCCTGATTTTCCTTCAAAATTGGGGATGTCTGATGGCATCTTAGTTGAAATTGGAGGCCAAAAATCTTGATGGTGAATGGGGTCATTTGTTAATCTAGCCAAATCAGGTAAGTTAAGACGATCCATGAATGGCAGATTTGACCCTAGGTTGATGTGGGATGGGGCTGTGATGGTGGTGGGGTTTACAGGTGCATAATGCATCTACACAGCTGGGGGTACTTGCAGTGGCACCATTGTGGATGGGCCAATGCCCCCAAGTGTTATGGGAGGGGTAGTGTGGGTGGAAGGGACATTTCCCCCATGCATGACAGTAGGGGCGATGTAAGTGGATGGTCCACTGCCCCCCTATGTGGCGGGAGGGGCAGTGTGTGTGGAGGGGCCACTGCCCCTATGTGTTACCAGTGGGCCAGCTTGGCTAGTCACTATGGGTGGTGGTAGCTGACTAATGACAGTCTACATGACTGTGCTTACAGGTGGTGGTGTGGATATGGGTCCACTTGCTAAGGTTAAGCCGAAAAATGGATCTGGATTTGCACCAACCATGGGGCTTGATGGTGCGGTGTGGAGGTGTGGTTCAGACTGATATGGGTCTGAATCAAAATCAGAGGCTATGTGGCCTTCTAATGGTGTGGGAGATCACTAAGAATGGTTTCGATGGTGTTGATTGAGTGTTCCAAATGGTGGTGGTTCACCTCTTAGGCATGAGGAGGAGCGTGGAGGATCAATTGTGTTTGATTTTATGTATGAAACTTGTGGGAATGATGTTTGGACCCCAGATTTAGTGGCTTCCTATTGGCTGTAGGTGGTCACTCGGCCACCAAGACTTCCAAAATACAGCGCTTGGCTTGTTCCTCATACGTGTTTCTACTCAATCAGAAGGGGTCGTTGCCCATTTCGCTTGGCAATTCCTCTCAGCAGCCAGCTACTTTGGGGTTCCTCTGGTACTCCTCACAATGAGTTTCTGGGTAGATCCCAAGTACTTCCCATAGTTGAATTAGTCAGGGACTTATGTCCTCAAAGACTACAGATTTGTTTGTATTTAGTGTAAATTGGTAAATTTTAAGGCTCACTCAGCATCATGAACTGAGTTGGGTTAATTAGTTGGTATGGTGTATTTGTTTGTTTGTTTTTCTGGTATTTGGTTGCTACAAATGGTTTATGAATTTATCATGGTAGATTTCATGTCATTGTGTATGCATGCATTGAATAATCAGAAATTGTGAACAAATACAGTTTTAACCCTGAATGTTGATGGCCTAACTAGATGTCTACCTCACACTGATATTCCTCTTCAACCAAGAGAAGGTGATGGGCTCTCAACACAGTGGGACTAAGCCCATCCATAGATCCTCAAGTCACCTCCTAGATGCAAGGTTGGTCAACATGGAGGACACTTAGTGCCATGAGAATTCCTCCTTCTCTACCCCCTCTACCTTCCATGTCATCCGGTTTTAATGGTTTGGAACAATATTAGTGGAGTGCCTAGATCTATATGAGCTTGCCCTTCGTTGTATCCTAGAATACCCCGAAGGGTGATGAATGGGTAGAGGAGGAAGGGTAAGCAAGACAGTTAGTTTTAGGTTTATTTTAGTTGAGCTACATTCATTTAATTAAGCCATTAATATTTACTTGGAATTTACACATTGTTTGTAAAAGAAATTGCATGAAATTGAAACAAAAACTGAAATTGACTTGCAGTGCTGGACAGAGGCGGGTGAGCCACACTGACAGTACCTATGAAACTAAAATTTAACCTCTATTGAAATTGAAGTTTTGTTTGACAGACCGCACATTTTTTATCAAATCTGGCGAGGGGGCCACAAGATTTTTTCAGAAACAGGCGAGGGGGTCGCACAGAATGCAGAAATAGTCGTGGACTGTGTTTCTGAGTGAAGTCACACTTATCAGGCGATTAAGCGCACCCTGGGCATGCCTGTTTTCCATTAAGTGTGCCCTCACCTCACTTTAAGGCCCGATAAGAGCGACCTACCCCGGATTTGGGGTTTTTTGAGATCCAGAGTCAGATCCGGCCGGCAGTAACTTGTACTGTGGCCAAACTGACTCGGTTTTTCCTAGAAGAGGCTTCGGCAGTACTGATAACTAAAAATAAAGTGGATTTAAAGTGGATTTAACATGAAATTTGAAAAACTAGGGAAAAGTTGAAAAATTTGGCCTAGGGATCTTGTGGGATCGACCTAGTATGGTCACCAGTTCTGTAGCAGGGATTTCTCATTGCTACAGGGGCAGGAATGGCTCGCTTCTGTCTATAGGACAGAAGGGTAGGTTCCTGCGTGGATAAATGCTGAAAATGAAAATGTAATGTAAAGTGACAGAAACTAAACTAAGAACAGAAAGAATAAAATGGAGAAATGATGGAAACAATGGTGAACCCCTCTACAAAAACAAGCTAGGGTTCCGCTTCCAAAGACCTACAAACAAATTCTAAGCAATAATAAACCTAAATACCTGCAAAACAATGTTAAACATAAACCTGCAAATGAAACATGGGTTAGAAAGCAAAGAAAACTAAGAAGCAAAGAAACAAAACAAGAATGACAAGCTATACCTTCTCTGGTGGAAATGGGCCACCATGCCCTGGCTTGTGGAAGCACCTCTCTTGGATGGGGGGGAGCTATGGCTCAATGGAAATGGAGGAGAGGGAGTGTGGGTGGATTGATAGGAAAATGTATCTCAAGGCATCCATGGGCAGCATAGCAGTATGCAAGGGAGAAGTGTTTTGAGAGTGACCCCTCACCCTTCTTTTATATCTTTTTGGGGTTTTAGGGTTTTAAGCCCTTGGTATGGGATTTAGCCCCTTTTTTGGGATTTTAGCCCCTTCTGCCCTAATTTTAGCTCATTTTAGGGTTTTAGCCCCTTTTTGGGGGCTTTAGCTCCTAGGAGAGTATTTTGGGATCCTTTTTGGGGTTTTTTAGCCTTTTTCTTCATCCTTAGGCTATTTTGAGGGTGTGGGGGTCTAATGGAGGGTCGTGAAGTGGTGTACGCCATGGAGAGATGAGTGGGAGATTTTTGGGTTAACAAGCCTCTTATGATCCCTATCGACACCTTCATGAAAACAAGATGGGAGGCCCGTTTCTAGTTGGAAATGAACATTAGGCCGTCAGGCCATTTTCGATGCGAGTGCAAGAGAGCCAATTTTTTGTTGTTGTTTTTGGCTAATTTTGGGTTTTTTCTAAACATATGTAACTTAATCCTGGTTAAGGGATTGGAGTCTATTTTAAAATATGGGTTAACAAATTAGGGTATTGGATGCTATTGAATACCTATATTTTGTATTGTAAGGATTCATAATGATAATGAAAAAATAGGAGGTGTGGCTCTGGGGTTTGTTGGTTTTCCAAGTTAAGTGTTCCCAAGGTAAATATCCATGTTTATGTGTGAATGTTGTGTTGTAATATCTATTTTTCTTAAAAGAATCTATATGCTTTGCTTATATGCACAGGTTTAAAACTTACATATCAAGCCTTGACAACCCATGCAAAGAAAGGATCAAACAAGAGAAAGGTCCATGATCATTCTCCAAGAAGAAATCAAAAGTTTCAAAGGAACTCAAGACCCAAAAGATACTACTCATCCTTTGAATGCTTCACATGCCACAATAAGGGACACATTGCAAGAAATTTTCCACTCAAAGAAGAACAACTCAAGAAGAAGTTCCATGCACATGCAACTAAAGAAAATGAACTGGTTGAAGAAAGGACCAATGAATATGAATACTCTACTGAAGAATATGTTTTGATATAAGATCTTACTAGATCCATCTCACATGGAAGTGACACCTAGATCATAGATAGTGGAGCTTCCAGACATATGACATGATATAAAGACCCCTTTCAATTCCTTGTCCATAAAGACTCACCCTATAAATTAAATCTTGGAGATGACTACCAATATCCCATCAAAGGAATTGGAGATGCCTCTTACAAGTTGAACTCTAGAAATTCTACGAAGATGAAAAAATCCCTATATGTTCCAGGATTAAAGAAGAATATACTTTCTATATTAGATCTAGATAAGAAGGGCTTCAAAGTTGCTTTTGTAGATGGATAAGTACTTATGTGTCCAAATGGAAAGACAATAGATGATGTAGTTTTGATTGGTGTAGAATAAGGAGGAATTTTTAAGCTAAAAGGACATACAGACTCAACCCTAACAACAAGTACAATTAACCCATGTAAATTACGAGACATAAGACTTGATCATGTGATCTACAAAGCGCTATCAATTATGAGCAAGGTTGTCATAGGTTTACTATAAATTCAAATCAATCATGAAGGATTTTGAAAAGGTTGTGCTCAAGGGAAGAAAACCAAGAACCCATTTTGAAGCAACAACAATAAAGCAAAAGGAATCTTGGATATAGTTCAATTAGATGTATGTGGTCCAATGCCAGCCACTTCACTAAGCGGGTATGTGTATTATGTTTCTTTTATAGATGACTACTTCCGCAAGAATTGGATTTACTTCTTGAAGTATTTGAAAGATTCAAAGAATTGAAGGATCTTGTGGAAAACTTATATGAAAAAAATATCAAGACCTTGATATTCGACAATGGAGGAGAATTCACTTTCAATGAATTCAAATATATCTACAAGGAATACCATATTAAGAGGGAACTCACCATTCCCTATACTCCTCAACATAATGGAGTACCATAAAGAAATAATACAAAAATGATGGAAGATGCAAAATCCATAATTCATGACCAAGGCTTACCCATGCACTTATGGGCTGAAGTAACTAGAACCACAGTATATGTTTAGAACATAATTGCTCATAGTTCTTTTAGGAACAAAACTCCAGAAGAGATGTTTATCGGGGAGAAGCTTGAAGTCAACCACCTAAATATTTTTGGTTGTCCCATGTTTATACATGTTCCCATGGAGAAAAAAAAATGGACCCTTCCAAAAAGAAGGGAATATTTGTTGGATATAATGATCAATCAAAAGCTTATAGAGTATACATTCCAAGTCATCTCCATATCAATATTAGTAGAGATTTTATATTTGATGAAGATGCAACTTTTAATAAATCTAGAAAGAACCATGCCGATGAAGATCAAGAAGAATAACATGAATCCCCAAGAATGCCAGTCCACAATGTTGAAGAAGAGCCAATAACAAAACACCATGACATTGCAGAGCCTCAAATTCCTATGAAGACGCCTCAAGAGATGATCTCACAAAAAAGAAGACCAGCTTGGGCTTGTGATGTCATTCAAGGTGCAGAAAAATATGGAGCTCTAGAAGGAAGTAAGACATCAAGTATATATTCCATTTATGTGACCTTGATGTGTACTAGTCTTGTTGATGTAGAACCCACCTGTTTTGAAGAGGCTACAAAGAAGAAGGAACGAATGGATGCAATGCTTGAAGAATACCAATTGATCATAAAAAATGATGTTTGGTATGTAGTACCAAAACCAATAGAGAAGTCAGTTGTTTATTCAAAATGGATATTCAAGACAAAACAATCGAAATACGGAAGTATTGAGAAGTACAAGGAAAGATTCCTAGTTCGAGGATTCTCACAGAAATAATAAATTAATTATGAAGAAACGTTTGCACTAGTAGCAATATATACCTCAATCAGAACTGTTCTTTCCTTGGCAACCAAGATGAAATGAAGGCTACACCAAATGGATGTAAATACAACATTTCTAAATGGTGTGATAGAAGAATAAGTATACATTGAACAACCTCCATATTTTGAAACCCAGGAAAAAAACTCACATGTATGGATATTGAAGAAAGCACAATATGGGTTAAAGAAAGTACCCAGAGCGTGGTAAGGAAGAATTGATGGATTTTTTATGAACTTAGGCCTTACCAAAAGTAAAGAAGATTATAACCTATACTATAACGTTTCCAATGAAGGCCTCATGGTTCTATTGCTATATGTTGATGATCTATTCCTGACAGGTGAAGAGAATCTTATTAATGAATGCAAGAAGAAGCTTGCAGTATAATTCAAAATGAAATATCTTGACATGATGCACTATTTTTTCGATCTTGAAGTATGGGATTTCCCAGATGAGACTTTCCTAAACCAAGGAAAATTTGTTGCTGAAGTACTAAGGAGATTTGGGATGCTAGATTGTAAATCTATGAACACTCAGATGGTGACCAACTTGAAGCTGCTGAATGATGATTCCTCAGATACGGTCGATGTTACACTATATCGACAAATTATTGGCTCTCTAATGTATTTGATGAATACTTGACCATATATATGTTTTTATGTAAACACACTGAGTTAGTATATGGTGTATCTCAGACATGTTCCTTATTTGCAACAAAACATGTGATGAGGTACCTTAAGGGTACACTAGATTGTGGCCTTAGATATGCAGTGGGAGGTGAGATTAGACTTCATGGTTATATAGATTCAGATTGGGATGGGAGCACCAACGATAGAAATAGTACCTCAAGATGTTGTTTCAATTTGTGATCAAGTGTGATATCATGGCTCAATAAAAAGCAGACTTGTGTTTGTGTCAAGATGTTGTTTCATGTTCAGCTTGTAGTGAAGCATTTTTTCTTCGAAATTCATTGACAAGATGGTTCAATACATAGATGGATGTGACTAATATCTACTACAATAATCAAAGTTGCATCAAGCTAACTAAAAACCCCATATTTCATGACAAGTAAAGCACATAGAGATAAAGTTCCATTATATTCAAAACATGGTGAAAAAGGGAGTTGTACAACTCTGATATGTTCCTACCAAGGAACAAGTGGAAAATGTATTGACTAATCCTTTGTGTCATGAAAAGTTTGAATAATTTTGAGACAAGATTGGTGTAGTCTGTAGAACCTCCCTTGAAAGAGGGAGTGATGATGTGGATATGGTAGTGATTCATGTTGCAGTGGTGTGACGGCTCATTATAGGATTGGTATGCCAGCTTGATAAGACCTAGTTGATCCCATTGGGATTGGTATATCAATACTAACAAGGCCTAGTTGATCCTAAGGGGATTAATATGTATAGAAAGGCTTGCTTGGCCCAAAAGGGTTAGTAAGTTAAACAAGGATTGTTTGGTCTCTAGTTAAATAAATATGTATGGCTAGTCTTGGTTGACATGAAAGGATTAGTAAGCCATAAAAGGCTAGTTGGGTCTACTAGAGTGCCCACCGTGATGATGCTTCAAATGGTTCCAACACTCTGTGCTAATGATATTGTTGTGGTTACAACACTTTGTGATGATGATGTGGCTTTGGTCCAAACACTTCGTGTTGATGATGTTGATGTGGTTGTGGTTCCAACACTCTGTGCTGATGATGTGGTTGTGGTCCTAAAACTTTGTGATGATGTGTTGATGTGGTTGTGGTCCCAACAATCAGTGCTGATGATGTTGGCTTTGTCACTAACATGCTAATGATATTGTTTTTGTTCCAGTATTCACATTGCAATGTCCCAGTTTTGACCCCATTACATTAGATGTATATGATGTATAAATTGTAAATGATCAGGGTGTGGAGCTAAAGGCCAAGGCCCCACCATTGATCGGTTATGTTATGTTTTGGATTTGAATTGTCACCAATGGTATATCGGGGCATGCGGCATATATTATGACGGTCATCATGTAAATATGCATCTATAATTAAAAATGAACCCAACCAGCTACGATCGTGACAACTAAAATGAGAAAGGGGCATGATTTTCACAAGGATAGGGGTGGGGGAAATTGTCAACCTTGGCCAATGAGAGAAAAACCCATATGTCTTCTTCCTTTGTTTTATTCCAACCACTTTCATTAAGAAAGGTTGCTGGTGGTTGAGGCAGTTATGGTCTTGGAAGTGGGGTGGCAGGACTGTCAGTCCTCACCCACACGCACACTCTACCCATGATTTTGTTGTTCATCCTCTCACGCAGATGTTCTTCTCTCCACGACTGTGCTGAAGGCTCACGCACATCCAATTTTCGTGTCCTTCCTATTGTTTGTTCATCCACGGATAGAAACGGAGCTGTTTTTCCTCACACAGGACCTCCATTGTCTATTCATTCCTCACAGAGTTGGATTGTTTTCCACGCACAGGATTTTCGTGGTTTTTATCCACGTATTTTTCCTCTGCGGATCTACGGATGGTTTGGCTGTATTCTTCCCTCACGGACTGATTTGTGGGTCCTGCGTTGTCGTTTTCATTCACGCCCAGGCTGGGGAACTATAATCTCTTTCCCAACATGGTCTATGTATGTTTTCCCGGCAACTTCATTTCCCAAGGATGGGTTGATTTTTCCCCACGTTGTGAGCCGCGTCCACTGATGCATTTCGGGGGCTGTAAATTTCCCCAGGCCATGAGCTGTGTTTGCTGTTACGTTTGGGGACTATTGTAGATGGTTGGAAGTCGTTTTCCCTGGTTTAAGCTGTGATAGCTAAATTGATTGCCTGAGTGCAATGGTTGGTCTTTGGACTGTATTGGGAGCATGGATGGGGGCTTAGTTTTGCTTGATAAACCTGGTGGCTGGAAACCACACAGATAGAGCTAGAGGGTTGGCCTTCTTCTCCATCACCCCTCAATATCACTAGAAGGGAATGCAAGGCCTGAGGGACTGTGTAGCAGAGAAGGGACTGATTCCTTGTGTTGGGTGTGTTTGGGTGTCTTAGAGGTCAGGCTAGTTTTGGTGTAGGTGTTCTTGGCTCTATAATGAGCTCACCAGCTTAGCATTGAGCCTTTCCCAACTCCTTGATGGCCTGATAAACCCAACTTTGTCGACTTGGCTGTGTGTTTTTGTGTATCCTTGGCTACGTGTAAGCCTGCTGTTCCCTTATTCCTTGGAGAATCATGCCCAGCTCGGGGGTGGCACCATTGCTGAGAGATTAAGGAGCATGCTGGCCTATGGTTGGGTGGAACATTGTAGCAACGTAGCTGGTTGCGGAATGAATTCATCTTAATATAAGTAGTCTTGTCCATTTTTACTTCTGCAACTATATTTACTGTTAATGAATGTAATGAACATGTCGAATGCTTGTAGAAATGTATGTGGTTTCCACTATGTATGACAAATGAATGGAATCTATGCATGTTTCACTGTAATGCATTTCCCTGCAGCACTCTGTTTATGCAATTTTTATCATGTACGTGTTCATGGGGATCTTAGCCCGTTGTGATTAAAGTTTGGGTCGCGTCCTCTACGCTGGTTGGAGGCATGGGGACGCCACACACATATTGATGCTGGTGCAATTGATGATGTTCAAGTATTCACATATTGATGACCTTCCATGATGATGATGTTCCATGATGATGATGTTCAAGTATTCACATATTGATGACCTTCCATGATGATGATGTTCCATGATGATGATGTTGCAACTAACGATGATGTTTTGTAATGATGATGTTACACGATTTTGATGTTCCATGATGATGATGTTGCATATGATGATGATGTTCCATGAGGATGATGTTCCGTGATGATGATGTTCCACGATGATGATGTTCCATGATGAAGAGGATTCTTTTGATTACGTTGTCATGAAAAATTCCTATGACATATAGATCAACCAGTTAGTTGTACAATAATAGATGTAGTTGTTGTTGTTGATGTAAAATACCTTCCTTGTTAAGAGGGAGTGCTGAAATAATGTAACCACATAAAATATTCTAATTTTAATTTTTATAATATTGTTATTATTCCCCCTTTCTAGATATGTTGTTCCTTTGATTAGGGATGTGGTTGACGTAATTGGTCATGTAAAGTATTGAGGTAAAACCTCCATTGTAATTCAGGTCAATAGTACCCAGAAAAGAATTATTGAAATGTATTTTTATGTCTCCTAGGTGAAGTCAGACCTGTTGGGAAGTGAAGTCGACCATGTTGGGTTATTAGACTTCACAACTAATGTGTATAAATAGATGAGGAAACCTCCTCATTTGGACACACTCACAGTTGAATCAAGTTCGCTATAGAGAGGAAGATGAGTCCATCTGGAGGAGGAGAATCAATCTATATTAGTATTATGGTCTTACACTACATTTGGTTGGATTCTATATCGAGGAAGTTTTGCTGGGTTTTATTCCCCATGACGGTTTCCGAAGATAAATATTTTTGTCTTCTTTGTATTACTGTGCTTGTCATTCTTTCAGTGATATTATTCTTATTGTGCACAAAACTTTAAAAAATATAACATAGAGAAGGTAAAAATGTCCATGTTTGTGAAAATAATTCTATAAAAAGTACAATAATTCAAAAATATTGATTTTTTCCATCTCTTTCAAAAGTAAAATAGGTCCATGGATAATCATTCCAACAAGATAACCAGGTTGCAAGAAGGTGTGTGAGAGACAAATGGGGGGACCACTATCCATCCTCCCCCATGAACCATATAAATTTTATGATCAACCCACCTCATTCAAACACTCTTCATGTCATGCAAAGGTGATGGGATAGAGAATTAATACAACAACATCATCCCCATCATTTATTCCTCACTTATTTGTTGTGAGTGATTAAGAATGGTATGATGGAAGAGATAGGAAATGTGTGTAGTTGATTGGCCTAGAATTGGGTTGCGGATTGAATTATTTGTCCATGTTATAAACTTTCACTACTACATATGGACAAAATTTAACGTAATTTCGTTAGATTGCCGATATCATGCCAACGATTATATGACGAAAAAGATGTCCAACAATCGTTAGTGTAATTTAATCAGATATACGATACTTCTCTTATCGTCGGATATATGACATCATGAACATAATATAACCAACATGTTTAAGCATCTAATCGTATATTTTTTTAGTGTTAATCATCAGATAGAAAAAAAATATCCATCAGATTGTCAATGAACATTTCTTATTTGGTTGTCAATTATACGATGAGTGTGCTTGGATATCAAATGTATATGCGTCATATATACTATTAACATTTCTTATTTTGTTATCAGTTATCTGATGACTATTCGTGAGATAGCCAATGATTCCCCCTGGATGGTTTGTTGGATAACCGATGATGTTGCGTTGGGTACCGAATGCAGTAGCTTCGTTGGACCGTCGACTACCCAATGGAAGTTCATTACAAAAAAATTGTTTCCCCTTGACTAGTTCATCATCTAATCGATGATGTTGCATTGGGTACCTGATGTAGTATTTTTGTTGAATCGTCGACAACCCGATGGCAGTTTATCAAACATCCTATGTTTCCCCCTGTCTGGCTCATCAGATAATCAATGATGTTGTGTCGGGTACCCGATAAATGGGTGTCAAATATTTTATGAACAACATTGGATATAGATTGTATTTCCAAATAATATCTAATGAACATGCTATGGTTTCAATGGTAATATGTGTCGAATATCTGACGAGTAACAATCTTGATATTTTTTGTAATTATGGGGTTCTTTACCTTTTCCTAGTCTCTCAAATAACTTGATATACCATCTACAAGATTAATGCAGGAGCATTGACCAATGTTATAGATTTGAAAGTCATGCAACAATTACACCTTACCACAACACCTTATAAAAATGTGTGTGGCATAGATTCAAAACTTTTTCAGGTTCACTGTCTTATCAATGAATTAAAAGTTAGTCTTGCTACATATACAGATATCTATGTATTGATGGACATTGTAGTTATTGATGTACTTGACTTGTGGGGAATGATTTTATCTAGGATATGGCCTATGAGTTTGGTTTGTAGTCAACATCTATTTTAAGATACCTAAAATACAATTGAAAAGTTTAATTACATCCAATCATAAGACTCGGAATATGTACAATTTACAAGTAACAGGGAGGCATTATCACTTAGTATATATCATGCATCTTGTGGAAAAATATAATGCAATCTATGAATCATAGGAAATACTTCATCTTTAGAAAAAAAGAGACTCAAAGAAAACAATATTCAATGAGGACTACAAATGTTATTTTTACCTCTTAGAATTGAGGAAATTAAATAATATAAGCTACAAAGGAAAAAATGAAGACCTGTGGAAGCTAAAATAGAATTGGCTTTGCATCCATAGTAAACAAAATCACTATCTAGGGTTTGACTAGTTAGTTAAGAGAAAGTGGTCAGACTCCTCCAAATGAGTTCAATTCCCTAAGAAAATTCCTAAGCATGAAATACGAACATTGGCATGGGTTCAATTCCACATGAAATTTCCCCAAGCATGTATTATGAACACTAGCGAGATCCACTACAACACTCTTTCCACCAACAACCACAACAAGACACAATTAAACATGATACATAAGAATAGTGCAACATCAAAAACCGAGGCATGAATAACATAACAACTAGGGATAATTCAACATCAAAAATCTAGAACAATTATGACCTCAAAAATACCATCCTTGATCTTAATGGTTTATGGACAAGTAAACGACTTCTCAAGCCCAACCCATTTCACTTTCATCGCCAACCTCTAAACAATTATGGTTAGACATAGTAAAGAAGATGGGTTGTGTATGTCTAGGAAGTCAGGTGGAGTAGATTCAACCTAACAATTATTGACAAATGACGTCTCTAACTTAAGGGAAGAACATAATTTACACATACATTTAAAAAACCAGGTGGAACACATGTACCCACCACAAAATTCAACAAATTTAATGTTGTTTAAGATATCCCATTTCCACCTCAAAGGGGTAATTATTCAAGTCAGTCCTACTTGTCAATAAAAACTAACAAAATCCCATTTCATATAAAAACCTTTTAAAAATTTAGAAAATTCTTAGCGAATATGTTGTTCAAACTATTGTCATGCGTATAGTATAGAAATTTACCAGCTAATTTTTGTCTCATATATTGATGACTTCATACCTATGGTTTTATCTATAAATAATGTTTTAGGTGATGGGAATTGTATGGCGCAGCAAGGTTCTTATGATATAAATTTATAATCACCTATTTCATGAAATGTACAATATTGTGGGCTTCATAAATATCATGCAAAGTATCCCTCAAACAGTCAAAGAAAATTAATGAAGATAAATAACAAAATAAATATGAAACAATAAGATATGATGACTTACCTAATGGGAATAACCTTCCTTGTATGTATATTTCACAGTCAAATCATGCCTCTTAGAGGCAAGTCAATAACTGGAACAAACTGGCCCTTACTTAGGGGCATAAATATACATGAGACAAAGAGACCATAAATGATGATAAAAAGGACATACAAGTACAACATAAGAACCAACCAATGAAAGAGGTATGACACAATCAATATTAGCCCAAAAACGTCAAGCAACATGCCAAAGTATCCCTCAAATAGTCAAAGACAATTAACACAACAAAACTGCACCCACAAAAAGAAACAATATGGATTCATATGCGTGAAGTATGTAGAGAGAAAATTGTTGTAGAAATCCTCATAAAGGACGATGCTAAGTAAGGACAGGTTCGAAGTTGCAAGTAGACCCCCCCAAAAAACCTCTCAAGCAGAGACAACCTTCAAACCCTTTAACAAGTGTGCCATAAACCCCCAAGTTAGCTGTTCGAAAACAAAGCTCAAAGTGCCATAAATACACCACTCTCAACAAAGACTATACTAGTTCTTATAGCCTCTCAAAGACCTCCTAGAAGGTCCTTCTAAGTGACATTAGGGATTCTCTTACAACTAGGATAGGCATGATGTCATCAATTTATATGTCAAGTCAAAGTGGTAAGTAAAAAAATTAAGGAGGGCGCATGGCTAAAACAAGGGTTGTTGATGTAATTGTAACTTCAGAATGTATTCACTTGTATTTCTTATGTATTGTAACCCGATGTTTATTCCGGGATGTATTTGTAATGTACTTGAGTCATGTCATGCCCCGAGGTTCCCATCGAGAGTTTCTATAATGTAAACAAGTCATGTCAAGTCAAGGTGGGTAACCCTCCTATTGTCTAAGGGTTAAAGTCACTGTAGTTCCAGGGCACTAGGGTTATTAGACTCACCTAGTGAAGTCAGCCCTAGTTGGGTTTGGTCAAATCAGGAATTAGTATAAATAGAGAGATATCCTTTCTATTTATCACACACTCACTCACACTCAGTTGTAGTGCATAGCTGAGGAAGAGAAAGACACTGGGGCAAGGAAGAAAGATGTTACTGCTATCAGGAGATCATCTTACTGTTTTGGGTTTCACTTTTGGTGCTGATTCTATCTCTGAGTAAGTTGTGGGGTTTTCTCCATTTATGGTTTCCCTGAGGAAAAACATTGTGTTCATTGTCTCTTGTGTTTGATTGTTGTTCTTGTTGTTCTATCGGTTAAAGATCCTAATGTTATGCTAGCTTAATGTTAAAAATCTAACATGGTATCAGAGCTAACCTGAGAAGAAGACATTGTGCAGCTGCAGGAACTAGGGATTCCTACTTTGTGGATCTCTCTCCATAGATTTTCATTAAAAGAAGGGTGGAATAACTCTCCTCCCTAGGGCGCATCTTTCTATCAAAGCAGAATCCAATTTTGAGGTTTTTCAGTTTTGGACCCAACACTACTGCCAGAAATTAGGGCTTTTCACAGAAGTGGAATTTTTCAGTGAGCCCAGGCCTGGATTGACCTCCTCCCCAAAATCAAAGTTAGGGATCAAATTCAAAGCATTTAATTGGACAGAACTCTAGAAAAGAAAAACCCTAATCTAATCCTGAACTAGCACTGCAGGATTTCAACTCCAAATCCAGATCCGACATCTTGACTTGGTAAGATCTAAATCTTTTGTATTTCCATTTGAGGTTCTCAGTTAAGATGTCTCATATTACCAAGTTTGATGAAAATATTGAGGGAGATAATAACTTCTGAGCTTGGAAGTATAGGATCTCCCTGGTCCTAGAAGAAAATGAGTTGGACTCCTATATCAGTGAGGAGGTTCCAGTTCAGAGGGAGATGAGGCCAAGGCCTTACATAAGAAGAAGTTGTTTATGGCAAAGAGGATCATTGTTGATTCTATCAAGGATCACCTCATACCACAGGTGTCCTCCCTCAAGACACCTAAAGCCATGTTTGATGCCCTAACCAAACTGTTTGAAGGGAAGAACATCAATCAAAAGATGACTCTAAGGAACCAATTGAAGAATGTAAAGATACAAAATGAGGAAACTATCTAGTCATACTTCACAAGGGTCTCCCAGATAAAAGAATAGTTGGAAGCAGTAGATGAAGAAGTGGAGAATGCAGAAATTGTGATGACAACCTTGAATGGTCTCCCTAGGTCATGGGATTATTTCATTCAAGGAATCTGTGCTAGGAAGAAATTTGTCAAGTTCAGTAGACTGTGGGAAGAATGTTCACAAGAAGAAGCTCAGATAGTAGCTCGAGAAGAAAAGATGGGAAGTGAAGATCAAGCTCTCATAGTACACTCTAGGAAAGGAAGAAGGGAAAATCATCATCACCAAGGTAAGCATTCTCATTAGAAAAATAATCCTATAAGAAGGGATCCATCCAAAATCAGATGTTATACATGCGATGAAATATGACACTTCGCTAGAAATTTTCCCATGAATAAGAATGGATCCAAGAAGAAGAAGAACTCCAAAAGAAGACATCATGCTCACACTGTTGAGGATGATGATCCCCCAGGAAGAGAGTAAAACAAGAAAGTGAAGACTCTTCAAGTGAAGAAGAATATGTTCTAATCTCCACTCCCACAGGAACTATCACTCATGGAAGCAAAGATTGGCTTATTGACAGTGGGGCTTCTAAACACATGACAGGTTTCAAGGAATCCTTTGAGAAACTATCCGAACATGATTCACCCCATAAGGTGAAAGTTGGAGATGACTACCAATATCCCATAAAAGGTAGTGGTGAATCCTCCTACAAGCTAGACTCCATAAAGTCTATAAATATGAAGGATGTATTGTTTGTACCGGGACTAAAGAAGAATCTTCTATCCATATTGGCACTGGATGCAAAAGGCATGAGGGTTGCATTTTTATATGGCCAAGTCCTCATGTGGTCAAGAGGAAAGACTATTGACGATGCAATAGTGATTAGAGAATAAGAAGGAGGTTTATACAAATTGAAGAGTCATCCAGAATAGGCATTGATCCATGACACAGTAGAGCCAAATGAACTTTGGCACAAAAGGCTTACACATGTGCATTACAGAGCACTACCACTTGTAAGCAAAGCTATTGAAGGTCTTCCAAAAATTCAAGCAAAAGATGAAGGGGTCTGCAAAGGATGTGTGAAAAAAAAGAATACAAAGAAGACATTTCCAAGTAGCGAGAGCAAGGCAAAAGGAATCTTAGAAATCATCCACTCCGATGTATGCGAACCAATGTCATCAAGTTCACTAAGCGGGTATGTATACTATGTTTCTTTCATTAATGACTTTTCTAGGAAGACATGGATTTTGCTTCATAAAGAACAAAGATGAAGTTTTCAACAAGTTCAAGGAATTCAAAGCCTTGATCGAGAACCACATAGAAAAGAAGATCAAGACCTTTCAATTAGATAATGGCGAAGAATTCACATCAAATGAATTCAAAGACTTATGCAAAGAATCAGGGATTAAGAGGGAGCTATCCACTTCATATAATCCACAATAGAATGGGGTTGCAGAAAGGAAGAATAGAACTATCATGGAAGCTGCAAGAGAAATGCTTCATGATCAGGATCTTCCCATGCATCTATGGGAAAAACCTGCCAGAACAGTGGTGTATGTACAGAACCGTACTCCATGTAGAAGGAGCAAGTCGACGAAGTCGACTTGAACAAAGACCGACTTAGTCGATCAGCCGACTAAGTCGATGGGCCAACTTAGTCGATCAGCTGACCAAGTCGGTTGGCTGACTAACTAGAAATATTAGGTCGGCTAACTAAAAGTCATGTCAGTTCACCGAACCGACATGTAGTTATTTTGTAACTGTCTGTACATTGTATATATTATGCTGTTGAGCCAAACGAGAACTCAGTTCAGTTCTCTGCCTTGTATGAACTCATTACATTAATATAATCTGTTATCTCATCCATCCTTGTCTCTTGTCTCTAATTTATAGCTATGTTTTAGTATGTATTATTGGTAACCTTATGTGATCTATGAGATTACAACATTGGTTCCGTTGCCGGTAGTACATGTCTAAAATATATGCTCACATATGATACCAGAGCAGGAGATCAAGGACTGGTGGGACTGTAAAGTTGCGAACTACTTGCAAAATTACCCAAGAAGAAACAGATTAACAGTCGCTGAAGCCAAAGCAAGATTTTTCACAGAGACACATGAAAAATTCATCGAATTAGTGCCACAACTGTTGAAGCAGCTTCTGGATGAGAAAGACGGACACGACTAAAGAACAGCAGTTGCTAGATAAACTGTTTTGCGGAGGTTGAACAAATTTGTCGAAGTGGTTCAAGCAAATCGCCGACGACTTCTGTGAGGAGCAAGCAGTCGAAGACCGAACGTCAGTGGAAACTGTCAAAGCAAAATTCTACACAGATTTCACCAAACAATTCTTGTGCTCTTTGCCGAACTTGCTGTTCAAATTCTTGATAGAGAATGGAGCAGGCCACATCGTCGAACCTATACCACCACTGTGCGAACAGCCACCAAACACCAACTGGGTGGGGAAGCAGAGGAAGTGGGAGAAATTTATTGCAGAAAGGGAGTGGGAATACTTCCTGAGCAAGTGATTCGAACTATCCGGGCTTTCTAAAAGTGTCGGGTAGGCTATGGGGGGGTAGCTGGTCATGTGTCGGAGGTAGAGTATAGTGGATCCTAGTCGACCTAAAGAGGATAGCCGTCACCAGTAATGAAAATTTGACCGTAGAGGATCCAAAGAAATAGTATTGTATGAGAGTATGTCAGACATTTAGAAACAGGAAAGGGACAAAAGATAGCAGAGAAGGGAACCAAGATGCGAAAGAGCCACCGGGTTGCGTAGAGAACAAAACCCTAGGGAGACCAACCGTGAAGAGAATCCACCAGATTCGGGTCATGACCGATAGGAAGAGGGCGTAGAACAAGAGGTGTCCCCTACGGAGGAAGAAGTATGGATAGAGCAGCCAGAAGCTCTCCAATTAACAGCTCTCGGTGAAGGAACGACCCTTTCCCCATTAAATCCACATACCAAAATATAGACTATTGTTGACGAAGACCTCCAACTAAGAGCTGGTGACTATAGTATCTGGAGTCGAATAGGCGACGACACGTACACCATATGGCATCTTGTGATACGCTGACCATTCGAAGGGAACTGGGTGACGATTCAAGTGGCACCCTCCCTCCAAAGTATCCACTTGCTCTTACCGACACATGAAGGAGCACCTCCCCCCTCCAAGAACAGCTTTTGAAGAAATTGAACAAGCAGACATGCGCACACAACGTTTTAGTGGACCATCGACAATAGAAATCCACAACAACCCACTGTACGTCGAAGAAGAATCAACCACCGACGGAGGCACAAGTTCTGTCGACCAAAATTCTGCAGGAGCGACTACATCAACAACCCCACCACTTTCACCACCACCCACACCTCCGACCCCGCCGACTTCTGAGAGCAGTGAAAGTGATTCAGACATGGGTCACAGATCAACTCACATTCCTCTCTATGAGGGGGATGAAGACCCCAGACGACATTGGTTCGTCTGTGAGTCGACCTGGGAAGAAAACCAGGTGACAGATGAAGACCGACAGATGGCTCAGTTCACGGGAGCCTTATGGAAAAGGGCCTTGACCTGGTACATGACCTTTTCGGAAAGAAAACCCAGAGCGACAAAAGATGAGATCAAGGCGCAGTTCTTATCATTCTTCAAAACTGTGATGTCCCCAGTTTTGACCCCATTTGCATGATGTATATATTGTAATTAATCGTGGTGAGGAGCTCAAGGAAAAAGCCCCACCATCGATTTTGTTGTGTATGTTTCGGCAATGCGGATAATTGTCGATGGTATGCTGTGCTATAAGGCACATTATAATTCGGCATCATGTAAACATGCACATCAATTAAAATAAACCAAAACCAGCTACGGCAGTGCAACGTTGAATGAAAAGGGCATGGTTCCAAAGGATAAGGGGTGGGGGATGTCAAACCTTGGTTAGGGGGGGAAAACCCAAGTTTTGTCACCTTGTTGATTTTCCATCTTCCCTTTTCAACCTCTTGAATGTTTTGTTGGGCAACTGAGGAGTAATGGCTGCTAGTGGTTGAGGCAGTTGATGCCTTTGGGAGTGGGGTGGCAGGACTGTCAGTCCTTTGCCCACCTGCCCACTCCACCCACGTCTGCCCATTTTTCTCCCTCACGCACTCTCCCCTGGTCAGTTCACTCTCACCATGATTTTGTTTTTGGGATCCTCCTCACACACAGGATGGGGGGTGGTTTTGGTCTTAGGCAGACATTTTCTTGGCTCCACGAGTTGCTGAGCACCCACGCACTGAAATTTCGCGTCCTGGCTATTGATTGTTCATCCACGGACAAAAACGGAGCTGTTTTCTCCTCACGCAGGGCCTCCATTATTGTGCAATCTCACGCAGAGGGATTCTTCCCCCGTTTTTCCTCTCACGCACAGGAATTTCTGCGTTTTCCCACGTTGTTCTTTTCCCAACGAAATCGTGGGTGTTGTGGCTATCGAAAGTCGGTATTTTTTTTTCCTTTCCTCTGCGTGGTATTTATGTGTTTTCCCCGTGATTTTGTTGCCCAGGACGAGCTGTATTCCCCACGTTTGCTGTGAGCTGTGCTCACTGAAACATTTCAGGGCTGTTGTTTCCCCATGTTGTTGGCTGTGTTGTTGGGGTCTTCCTTACATCTTTGGGGCTGTGGTAATTTCGTTTGAAGAGTCATTTTGGCCACGATAGGGCCAAGAATGAATCAGAATTTCTTTTCCCTGTTTAAGCTGTGACAGCTAAGTAATTTCCTAAGTGAAATGGTTAGTCTTTGGACTGTGCTGGCTTGGCTTGTCTGTTGAAATCCTGTGAAACCTAGCTGTGTTGGTTTGCTGTTTGTGCCCCTTGGCTATGTATAAGCCTGCAATTGACCCTTATTCTGGAGGAATCATGCCCAGCTCGAGGGTGGCAGCGTTGCTGAGAGACTGATGAGCACGCTGGCCTATGGTTGGGTGGAACGTTGCAGCGGTGTAGCTGGTTGCAGGTTAATTCTTCATCAAAAGATAAGTACTGTCGGTTACTTCATCTCTGTAATTTATATTGATGTTAAATGCTGGAATGTCTATGTTTGCTTCCGCTAATTGTTTGAAGGACTGTGCATCCTTGTATGATGAATTATGCCTATTGTTTAGGTTTTAATTTTAGCATTGATCTCCTCTGTTTTATGTTCATGGGCTGTTTTCCCGGCTGTGTTGATGTTCATCGCGTCCTCTTCACCGGTTGAGGGACGGGGACGTGACAAAAACCCCAGACGCTAAGCACCTGGCCGCCAAAAAGCTAAAGACAACATAGCAAAAGCCAGGGGAGACAGTCCGCGATTACGACAAATGCTGGAAGGACCTATTAATCCAACTAGATTATGTTATTGATGAAGAACTACTAATTCAATGGTTCCTTGCAGGATTATCACAGAAAGTACGCCGACATATCAGTCTGGAAATGTTCAAGACATATGAAGATGCGCTGACCAAAGCTCTGCAGGTGGAAATGGACGAAGATATAACTACGTATATGACGGACCACAGGTTAGAAGAATAGCTCGAAAATGTGCAGAAGTCTTTGAAAGAACTGACCCTAAAGAATCAAGAAATCTGGTGTACTAAATGTTCCACGGCCAGACACTCGAAAGATAATTGTTGACACGAATACAGTCGATAAGACGTCTGCTTTGTGCAAACTAAAGCATTTTGCGACATTTTCCAGGAGCACAGAGATCATTCTACGAAAGAATGCCCATTTAACATGAAGAACACAAAATCTTCCTAGTGCGCCATCTGCGAGACAAAAAGTCACAACATGGCCGACTGTCAATTAAACCTGAAAAATCGACAGAATTATCAGGTGGTCTACCAGACGAATGCAATAGCGCAAAACAATGAGCAAAATACTACCAATGACCAGAACGGGCAAAGATACGAAGGCTGATGATATGAGCGCCGGTACGACAATCAACGACAAGGGTTTGGAGGAAGAGGTCGATTCATCGGGAATCGTGACATACGACCGCGTCGATCTACCCAGTGCTTTATATGTCATAAAGAAGGGCACCGATACGCCGACTGTCCATACAAGGATAGGACTAATCTGAAATTCTGTAACCATTGTGGAGTAGGCGATCACTCTCTGGAGGATTGTCCTACCATGTTAGAAAAAATCAATAACAAGAAAAATGTTAATGTCTTGTCGTGTGTAAAAAAGCATGATGTGCTAACTACTAAGAATCTACATATCGTTACTTGACAAGGTACAAAAACAGGCCCTGATAATCCCCAAATTAGTAAAATTAAAAACACAAATGGTTATCTAGATCCTATGAAAGAAAAATAAGCATATCAAGAAGCCACCCACATATTCCACGACATTGCACAACAAGAAGACATTATTAACAGTTGACTTAGTACGACACGGCAATTAACCCATCTCATTCAAAATGACAAATCCATAGCCCATTTCATTGATTTATTACATGAAATAAAAAGTCCTAATCCTGAAAAACAAACTAAGAACATATGCAGCCTAAACCAAAAATACAAAAACGATGTCGACCCACTTGTCGACCTGGAAATCGAAGGTTATCACGTCCGGCAAGTAGTTCTCGATTTTGGATCTCAGGTAAATATCATGACCAGGGACACATGGGAAAAGATGGGAAGACCTCAACTCTACGAATCAGGTATTTACCTAAAACTCGCCGACCAAGTTCTCATTGAACCCATTGGGGTTTGGAAAGATGTCGACATGACCATCAAATAAATTTCGACTAAGGTTGATTTTGAAATCATCGACCCAAAAGAAGGATCTAGCTCCTTCCCAGCGCTAGTTGGTCGACCTTGGGGACGAAGGATGAAAGCGTCCATATCCTTAGACAAATAATGAATTAAGTTAAAAGGAAATGGTCACAAAGTCATTGTACCCATTAATCCTGCCCAAGGACAACCTTGGACAGAACCTATTGATGAGGAAGTTGATGTTAGATAGATTTACCAGATCCATAACACTACCGACTATACAGAGCCAAACATCTATGGGGAACTTCACTTAGGTAACCAAGACTCAATTGGTTATAATTCAGATGCTGAATTATATGACTGGGAAATGGAAAATTATGAAACACAAGCAAGAGGGTGCTGGACTATACAAAAAGTACAGAAAAAACCCACCCGACAGTGCTTCATTGTATCAATTATCCCCAAACTCTTTGAAAAGAAAGTCAGGGAACGACCTACCTTACAACCAACCAAATTACACACTACTCAACTGCCCAGGTATAAGGAGAGGGAATCCCCAGTCATGCACATTGAACAAGTATCTAAAAATATTGGAGAACATGGCAGACTTCAAAGCTTAGTGGAAACATTTACAGGTCAAACAGCTAGGTGGCGGGACACCCATTAGACAAAATTGCAGAGCTGGACAACTGCTTCAACTTTCTTTGTCGAACGGTTTGGTGGAAAAAAATTAACCCAGGACGCTCAAATACCTCTCTTTATCCAAGGTCAAGACCCAGAAGAACACATTAAGACTTGTGAAAAGGAGTGGAGAAGACTTGGATATAAAGATGAGAGAGCCTGGCCACATTTGTTCCCTTCAACACTAGCCGACTTACCCAATAAATGGTATAAGATGGAGGAAGCTTGAGGAGAAACCTTCTTTTGGCATGAACTTAAACAAAATTTTATTCAGGACTTCCAGTTCATGCCTCAAAACAAACAATTGGATGGGACAGCACACCAAATCAAACAATTTCTCCAGTCGACAGAACAACAACAATCAACAGCACAAACACAGCAACAAACACCCCTCCGGCTCCAGCAACTGTCGACCCAATTCAAATACCGACAGGTGAAGTCGAGGACGCCAACCTAGAATATGCTTTATCCAAAAGCATCATTAAGAAGCTGGCCAAGGAGATATCTATCGCCAGAAGGAGAATCAAGGCCCAAAAAATACAACAAGGCAAGGGTAAGGGCAAACTTCTTCTTACTGACTCGTCCGACGATGAGGAGGAGTTAGTAGTCACGGCCGTCGACATTGTCGAGGACACCACTGTAAATAAAGTATCAGTTGAAACTCAGTTTCAATGGTACCTGGACGCAGGAGCTCCAGAGGGTCGGCCGAAGAAAGCAAAAATGACACCGACGCCTGAAAATGTTGTCGACCTTGTGTGGACCCCTCCACCCCCATCCCCGACACTCGTAGTCGAGGAGCAAGCATCAGTACAACAGTCGAACAGTCCCCACAACGTATATGGAAGAGCAATCCCGGAGACAGTCAAAGCCAAGGTCGACCAGGACGATGAGCTTAAATCTTTCTTCACAATGCTGCCTACACTATTTCAGTCGGCCCACAAAATACAAACGACAGATCCTCTCTATGCAAGCAAAAATCCCTATGCAACCATTATGACAACATTCACCCGATACCAACAAGGCGATGTAATTGGAGCATCAAACTCTGTTATGAAGCCAATCATCACCGATGCCAAGGACGACCTACCCACCACACCTTCGGAAGCAGGTATCTCTTCCGAGGAAATCCCACCACACACTTTAGCCAACCCCTCCACCCCAGTTCCCTCTCGGACCCCATCGCCTCCACCACCACTATCACCACCCCCCCCACCACCACCAGATTCACAACCAGACCTATCACAACCACATACATCTTCTCAGTCGGATGTAGTCATACCAACCCCCCAACCAGAGAATCCATCGACTTCCGTTCCCCTGACCACAGACCCAACCTCAACTGCTGAAGGCACCCAAGAGCCGGAGGCCGACAAACACAAGAAGAAGAAAGCACATCATACCAAAACTTCCAACCTCCGGATAAGCTTAAGGGATGCAAGTTCCTTGACCGACCCAGAGGTCGGTCAGCTCCTCAAAACCATGGCCAAAGATGCAAAGATAAGGACGGTTCGGAAAAATAAAGAGCTTACAGCCAAAAATGCAGAAGAAGTCGAGTTTCTCGGCAAATGCATAGCTCTAGCACAGACCGTGATACCAGGCCCTGTCGAAGTCGACACAGATTGACCACTTGAAAGAGCATACCAGCTCTTCGAGACTATGGTATCGACCATCCAGGCTCGGATGCAAGAGACTAAGGAAGAACAAAAGGAGGAGACTGCTCGACTGCTCCTAGCCCAGCACACTGCCTTCTCAGAGGCCTACAAGGTGCTCCAGGACCACATGGAGGAATCTGTCGTCACAGAAGAATTCTTACGCGACTGGCCTACTCATTATGGGTAGGTCTATCAGTAGACAAGGCAGACGATACAAGGCATTCAGGATTTGGAAGGCAGGAAAACGATGGAGGCAACACTCAGACAGACCATAGAGGAACAGATCATGCTGGAGACCAACAAGCTGCAGTAGCTGGAGCGTGCAGCTCATCAGTGGGTGCAACAGGCTCTACCAAACTTAGAAAAGGTCTATGTCATCTTCCCCCAGATGAAATGACTCATCGATGCAGCAGCAGAGCAGAACCAAGATTTAGGCCCCAATATGGAGAAAATCGCAGAAGTCCCCATTTCAGAAAAGATGTCAGTCCTATCAAGTTTAACAACATTAAAGATCGACATCCAAAAAGCTTTACAAAGTTGGACAAACTTTCAACATCACCTTTCCATCACAGCTCCGGCCATCGTCGAAGTTTGCATCCAGAAGAGACCAACCATCCGCCTGCACAGTCCACAGGAATAGCATTCTTCAATGGTTTGACAGAGCTTCATTTTTTGTACCTCCCTATTTCTTCGGGACGAAGAAACGTTTTGTTCGTGGGGGAGATGTAGAAGGAGCAAGTCGACGAAGTCAACTTGAACGAAGACCAACTTAGTCGATCAGCCGACTAAGTCGATGGGCCGACTTAGTCGATCAGCCGACTAATTCGATGGGCCGACTTAGTCGATCAGCCGACTAATTCGATGGGCCGACTTAGTCGATCAGCTGACTAAACGTTTTGTTCGTGGGGGAGATGTAGAAGGAGCAAGTCAACGAAGTTGACTTGAACGAATACCAACTTAGTCGATCAGCCGACTAAGTTGATGGGCCGACTCAGTCGATCAGCCGACTAATTCGATGGGCCGACTTAGTTGATCAGCCGACCAAGTCAGTCGGCCGACTAACTAGAAAGATTAGGTCGGCTAACTAAAAGTCGTGTTGGTTCACCGAAACGACATGTAGTTATTTTGTAACTGTTTGTACATTGTATATATTAGGCTATTGAGCCAAACGAGAACTCAGTTCAGTTCTCTGCCTTGTATGAACTCATTACATTAATATAATCTGTTATCTCATCCATTCTTGTCTCTTGTCTCTGATTTATAGTTATGTTTTAGTATGTATTATTGGTAACCTTATGTGATCTATGAGATTACAATACTCCACACAAAGTACTCGAGAACAAGAATCCTGAAGAAATATTTTCCAGCAAGAAACTAGAAGCCAACCATCTCAGAATATTCGGCTATCCAGTGTACATACACATTCCAAAAGAGAAGAGAACAAAACTAGGTCCTTCAGAAAAGAAGGGTATATTTGTGGGATACTCTGAAAGCTCGAAGGCTTACAGAATATACTTCCTAGGATTCAAGAATATCAACATTAGCAGGGATGTGACATTTGATGAAGACACAGCTTACAACAAATCTAGAAAGAGACCTGCTGTTGGAGCAGGGTCCCGCAGCTACAGAAGAAGCTGCTAGTTTAGCGGATAGATAAGTTTGGCGGAGAGAAGATAAGATAGAGCTACAACGCCGTAGCACGTTTCAAGCTACAGAGCAGAGCCAGAAACCATGACAAAGAAGACGGAGAAGTCAAGGAAGATGACTGTACCTGAGCAGCCGAGAAGAGAGAGCTCACCCACTGTATTGAAGGCAGCGGTGAAGATAGGAGGGCTCAACGACCCTCATAAAGGAAAAGGAGCAACGAGGCTGAAGCATTGAAGATGAAGGACAGAAAAGCGAAGCAGTGCACAGTACCCATGATCAGCGTCGAGAAGCATGGAATACTGCAGAGAGCTGTGGTGTGACGGAAAGCGGCTACCTCAAGTACAGATATGGCCAATTGTCACTAGTTAGGGTTTTGGGTTACTGTTGGGACAGGCCCACAGTGTTGTAATGGCAAGACCTTCGGGCTGCCTATAAAGGGATATATTTTGTATTGTAAAAGGGTTGGTTGGTTGGTCAGTTAGACAGTTAGACAGTTGTTGGATGATATAGATAATAGAAGTAACATAGACTGTTGTAAAATCCAAGCTCTAGTTCTGTTATTAGCGGTAGCAATCTTACTGTAACCAGTAGCTGGCTTATTAAGCATGCATGTAACGATACACAGGGATCGACGGAGAGGGAAGAGTATATTGTAGGAGTGCAATATAGAGAAGAAAATAGATCTAAGAGAGAAGATCTTGAGCTGCATATGTGGTGCAGCAGAACTATGTTTTACCTTCCCCTGAGCTATAATAAAAACACAGTTCTGTAGACATAACTTCCATCCTGGAGGTGAACCACATTAAAATCGAGTGTTATGTGATTGGATTATGTGTTATGTTTACTTGTGCATTTATCAGTCAGTTCATGGACTTTGTTTACAGTTTAATGAATGAATGTGTTAATCAGTTGACAGCAATATAGAAGGATAAACATAAGTTGAAGTCTTTGGCATGTTGTATGTGGGTTCATTTATGATTTGCATGAAATAGTCACTAGTCGCAGTATTGAACAACCTGGTTTGTTGAACATTGCGAGTTGACACGAACAACGCTAAGTGCGCTGAGCCGCGGGAGTAGGTTATCGCAAGAAGGCGATACTGCACCGGCAGAGGAGCTGCGGTGTGTGATACCGTAGGTTAAGGGCTTAGCATTGGGAGGAAGTTACGTATCGCCTGGTGAGCGGTGATGCGATAAGGCTGGAGTCATCACGAGTCAGTGAAAGTGCGCGACGTGGAAAGGGACCACACGACAGTAGAGGGGATATCTCGTGGCTAGAAGAGCTACGGGATGAGGAGATCGTGTGACGCAAGTGGAGGAGTCGCGCGACGCGCAGAGAAAGAGACCTCATAGCTAGAAGAGCTGCGAGTCGTAAGAAAAGACACCACAGAACTTGGTCCAAGACGCTTGATTCCTTGGCCAACCCATTAGAATCACTTCGGGTGAGACTTCAGGCCGCTTCGTGGTCTGTTTCCAAAAGGGCCAATGAGCTAGGGGTGTTGTTGGTTGATTATAGTAAACCCGGGTCTGCCCATCATAACCAACAAATGGTTCCGTTGCCAGCTTTGAACAAACAGAGCGCTGATGTTCTGGTGGCGTCCTACGAGAGATGAACTCAACGAGTGGGTTTGGTCTAACCATAAAGAGTTTGCCGAACGAGAGAACAGGAGTCCTAAGCTGAGTACAGAGGCCTGGTTGCAAAAACATATCAGTTCAGACATACATGCGATATTTTTTGCTACCTTTGGAAACGAGCTATACGACTGGTTATCCAAGTTGACGGATACAAGCATATTCAAGAAGAAAAGAAACACTGTCTGGACACCGGAGCTGATTCAGACTATGAAGGACCTTGATAACCCGCTCACGAGGACAGTAGACTTCTAGCTTGCGAGTGTGCTAGATGGCTTTGTCATAGAGTTTGCAGTTGACTAGAGAAAGAGCTTCAGCGAGGCTGAGCGCTACTTCTTCAAAGGATATCGTGGTAAGTACCTCAGATATTTAAACTTGTCCATTAAGATGCTATTATATGAAAAAGGAACAATGGATCTACCTTTAGATGAATAGGTAGAGATAGTAATGTCACAAGAGTTTGAAAGTGATTTTGATGACATTGGACGAACACGTAGTGGAAAGAAGTATAAAGTAGATTTCAAATCTCCAATATTTGAAGACAGTCCAGATCATACTAGACAGCAGAGTCCTAGTACTACAGAAGGTTCAGAAGGGGGTATCCCTTACCACCCTTATACCCCACAGAAACAGACTGGGACTCAGAACAATCCCGTAGGAACTCCATCTAGTAGCTCACTGAAAGTACCTACCACCGATGTAGCTAGGATTTTCACCCTAGCTTGTGCTGATGAGCACCTACTAAGGAATCTAGAATCCTTAGTAGCAGTTCAATGATATATATGAATTAAGCAAAGATAAACTGAAACAAAGACTAATCTAAATACGTTCTTGAAGCTAAAGCAGAAAAAAGCAAGTAACATGAAACAATATGGTGAAAAGTAAATGATATAAAGCAGAAACGGTAAAGGAATAAATAATTATCTTTATTGATGTTACCTCCAATGAGGAGGTTGATGGAGTCCGTTGCGCTGGTCCGATGTCGGTGGCTTCGAGCTCCAAGCTGCTTCTTCCCTTTCTCCGGTGGTGGAAATGGGCCAAAAAGAGTTCTCAATGGTGAAAGTAGCTTAATGATAAGCTAGGGTTTCAAGAATAATTTCGGCAGAGGGAGGATGCTTATGATAATGGATATGAAATGAGGGGTCTCCACCACTTATTTATAGTTTTTTAGTGGTGGAGTGCTGGCCCATGGTTTTGGAAACCATATGGTTTAGGGCAGCTTGTTTAGGGTTTTTTCCTCCTTTTCCTCATTATTTTATATTTTTCTTCCCTTTTGGGGATTTTTGCTATTTTAGAGGAATTTTGGTTATATTTGGAGGAAAAGGGGGTTTTTTGGCCTTTTGGAGGCATTTTAGGCCTTTTGGAGGCTTTTTAGATGGTTTTATGGCCTTTTGGAGGCATTTTAGTGGGATTTTCAGGGAAATATGGTAGGCAAATGGACAAATGAGCCATGTAATGGGGTAGATGAGGTAGTTAACCATTTTTGGGTGTTAACAGATTGCCCCCTGATGTGTGAGGGCAGGAGCTCATCGTATGGCCGATGGACATCATGAGTCATATTTGGTTTTTTCTTGGGGTGTGGAGAAGAGAAGGAAGCAACTGAAGTCCGGGACACCGATCTCGAACCATCTGCAAGGACCGAAAAGTACATAACCTCAATAATGGATGAGGGATCATCTGATCATATGGACGAGGCGGGCATTCCCATGCTCGTATCAGGATATAACATAATAATAACAATGGGGTCCAAAATATGGGGACCTGACATATACATGGCCTCAAATACTGAATGAGGAAGAAATCTCAATAGATGGACGAGGCGGGCATTCCCATGCTCGTATCAAGATACATAAAAATAACTGTGTGAGGCCCAAAATGAAGGACTTGTAGTAGATAAGCACTGTGCATATCATGAGGGTCCGGAAGGGACACAAATCTGGATCATATTGCTGAGCTGATCATGTCTGAGCTGACAAACTGATACACTGGAATGGCAGCAGTGCTACTGAATATGGTTCTGAAGGAACTGATGCGCTGCTGGATCAGAGTGAGAAGGGTCACACTCGTAATGGTACACTGATCTGGAACTGAACTGGGTACTCAAAGAAGAATAGAACTGAATGGCTTCCGAATACAATCGCCAACGCAGCCCGGACATCCACGGGAACATATAACTGGGCGTTCCGAAGTGACTCACCAATATGCTAGAGTCGGGGGAAATCTGGGGTCTTCGACACAGAATGGAAAGGATATATATCCTGCACGATTCTCAACGATGT
>LPNX011068738.1:192721-213961 GCA_001517045.1 Pseudotsuga menziesii | reverse complement strand
GAGGATCTTTCACACAAAGGGCACTCTCAAACTGAGATCTAGTCCTCCTAGTGTCACTAGGATTTCCAGCTAGTTCCCCAGCTGCATGAATGGTATTTGCTACCCATTTTGTTCTTGTAGGACTATCAAGATCTACAATC
The DNA here is from genome assembly GCA_001517045.1 of Pseudotsuga menziesii. NCBI lineage: Eukaryota > Viridiplantae > Streptophyta > Pinopsida > Pinales > Pinaceae > Pseudotsuga > Pseudotsuga menziesii. The sequence goes on along the minus strand of LPNX011068738.1, from coordinate 213,821 downwards.
AAATGATCATTATCAGGCATATCAGAACCAGCAAACTCATTAGTCTCTGCTTCTTTCTTGACCAGTTGATTGGTCCTTCTGAAAGCATGAACACATATCCTGATGTAGAATTTTGATCTGTGTTGTCACTTACCCAATCACTGTCAGTAAACCCAATCAAATCAAGTTCATATTTTTCTTTGTAGAAGATCCCATGAGTTCTTGTTCCATGAACAAAGTTTAAGATCCTTTTGGCTGCTCTCTAGTGGATCTCATGAGTCTGATCCATGTATCTTGAAGCCACACTAACTGCATAAGATAGATCAGGTCGAGTGTGTGTAATATAAATAAAACACACAATAAACTATCTATACAGTGTATTATTTACCATAGGAGAAGAACTTGCTTCTTCAAGCTTAACTCCTAAAAGGAAAGGAGTCTTGCTTGGCTTGCAATATTTCATGTTGAACTTGTTCAAAAAATCCAAAGCATACTTGGACTGATGTACTTTGATTCCATGTTTGGATTGAGCAATTTCGAGACCCAAGAATTGGCTCAAAAATCCCAAATATGTCATAGAAAATGCATGGTTCATTGCATCCTTTAGGGAGGCAATCTCTTTCTTTGAAATTATTGTAATCAGACGGTCATCCACATACAAGACAATAATCATCAAAGAACCATGAATTAGCTTCAAATAGACATTAGGATCAGACTTGCATCAAACAAAACTCAGTGATAGAAAAAATCCATCAATCTTGGCATACCAAGACCTAGGGGCTTGCTTGAGCCCATAGAATGATTTATTTAACCTGAACACTAAATATGGATGATAAACAAATCCTTCAAGTTTCTGCATGTAAATCTCTTCAGTGATATCTCCATTTATGAAAGCACACTTCCATCCATGTGATGTACCTCCCACTGCTTCGAAGCTGCAATGGCTAGAGCTAGCCTTATGGAGTCCATCTTTGCCATTGGTGAAAAGGTTTCATTGTAGTCAATACCATGTACTTGTGAGTATCCCTTGGCTACCAATATTTCCTTATATTTCAAAGGTGAACCATCAGCATCAAACTTATTCTTGAAAACCCACTTACATTGAACTAGCTTCCTCCTTGGGGGAAGATCAACCAGTTCCCAAGTGTTGTTCTTTTGTAGCAACCTAAATTATTCTTTCATGGATGCTTTCCATCTTGGATCCTGTGCTGCATCTTCATATGTCTGTGGATCTGATTCAGCCATAAGATATCACTTCTTAGCAAATAGAGGATGTTTCACACAAAGGGCACTCACAAATTGAGATATAGTTCTCCTAGTGTCACTAGGATTCCAGCTAGTTCCCCAGCTTCATGAATGGTCTTTGCTGCCCATTTTGGTGTTGTAGGACCGTTAGGATCTACAATCAAATCATTATTATCAGACATATCAGAATAAAAAAACTCATTATTCTCTTCACTTACAATCAATGGATCTGGTTGTGAAGAAGACTCTCCAACTTCAATTGTTGCTAAATGCTCTTCTTGGAACTGAACACTTATTTCAATAAAAGCTTTGTTAGTGCTCAATTTGATCAGCTTGTACCCTTTTGAATCTTCAGAATACCCAACAAATAGGGACTCTTGGCTTTAAGGCTGTAAATCCTTCCTCTTTTCAGTAGGAATTCTAGCCCAAGCCTTTGAGCCAAAAATCCTGAAATGGTTCCCATCTAGTTTGTGCCCACTCCAAGCTTCGAAAGGAGTCAAAGTCTCATCCTCCATCATGTAGGTTTCCATCTCCTTTAGTGATCTACTATTTCTCTCAAGAACACCATTTTGTTGTGGTGTGTAAGGGATTGAATGCTGCGTATGAATACCTGCATCTTTACAACACTGAATGAGCTCAGACTTGACATACTCACCACCATTGTCAGATCTGTAGATCTTGAGTTTCCTATAAGACTGGTTTTCAACCAAGGCTCTAAAGAATTTGAAGAGTTCAAAAAATTCAGACTCATGCTTTCGGAAGTTAACCCAACAATACTTGGAAAAGTCATCTATGAAGGTTAGTGCATATTTGGCTTGACTCATGGACATATGAAGGAATGGACCAGCAATGTCACTATGGATCAGCTCAAGAGGTGCAGAGGTTATCTCATGAATATATTTCTCATGCTTGTGCTTTGGGTGTTTTCCTAGGATACAACCTTGACAAACTCCGTTAGAAAAATTGATATTTGGTAACCATATGACCATATCTTTTTCACTCAAATCAGAAAGATACTTGTAGTTAAGATGGCCAAATATTTCATGCTAAAGGTTGCTTACTTCATTAGCATGAATCAGGAGAGCAGAGGGGTTTGAGTAGGGTAGAAAATGGGAAAACTTGTATACCTTCGAAGTGTGATATACAACACCTTTTGCTATGACCTTACCATTTGAAATATCAGTTATTTCAACATCATCAAGGGATAATATGACCTTAGTTGGAGACCCAGTCTGAGTCATCTGATACACTGACAAGAGATTAGAGGGAGGACCTAGAACATACACCACATTATTGAACTTACCATGGTCAAGATCAATCCTTCCCTTCCCTGAACCATTAGTGAGAAAGTTATCTCCCAAAACTATTGGTGGACCTTTCGACACATCAAGAGAGGAGAATGTCTCTTTTGTCGAAACCATATGTATAGAAGCTCCAGAGTCTATGATGAAGCTAGGTGATCTTGAAGTTCCAGCAACCAAGGAATGTACTCTCTCTCTGTCCTCTGAATTTGATCCTCCTTCCCTCTTCCTTGAGCAATCAATAAGGGAGATGTTATTTTTCTCCAGGATTTGGGTCAACATGTCAATTTTCTTCTGCATACAAGAGCTCTCAGGATGATAGCCCTTACTGTAGTATGCGCACTTGCTCATTTCTCCTTTGTTCTTCTTCTTCTAGGAGTTCTTCTTGGAACATTGGGGCTCCTCTTGAGAATTGTTCTTGTCTCTCTTTTGCTCAGGTGGATTTTTAGCTTTTTTCTTGCTTTTTGAATCCACCCTTGAATCTCTAGGAACCAAATATTGGTATTTAGAAGGTTTGATGGTGCCCATCATCACCAACTTATCTTGCTCTTGTGTGAGGGATTCCATGATCTCTACAAGCTTAAGCATCTTCCAGGGTCGAGATTTCAACTTGGTGGCATGGAAGGACCAAAAAAAAATGAATAGTCAAGACCAAGCTTAGAGAGTATGGCCAAAATTAGTGGCTCTTCCTTCTTTTAGATCCCACACTATTTCAACTGCAAAACAAGGGCCTTAAACTTGGAAAAGTAGAGTTGCAATGATTTGAAGCTACTAGGACTCAAGCAGATCAGCTCATTCTCAATTTGATGTCCTCTCATCTCATATCTCTTTCCAAAAATCTCTTCTATACTCTCCCACACTTCATTAGGTGATTTCAATCCATCAAGAGGGAAGAGGAGGTCTCTTGAAATGCTCAGACACAAAAGACCATAAGCCTCATCCCTCCTATTGTGCCATTTAATTTTATCTCTAGCTACATTGGGCTTTGCGTCAGCTACCATAGTCACCCTATAGAGACATTTCACTCTAAAAAATATCTCCATCTCAGCTGTGCACTCAAATAAATTGAATGGAATCAAGATGATCTTTTGAGATTGGTCCATATCTCAAAAATTGTGCCCTCCAGTCAGCAGAATGCACTCCCAGTCAAGATGTTGAACCTACAATAGAAATAAGGAAGGAGAGAAATTGATCTACAGAGTCTCTAATACCATGCGTAAATTGAGCCCAAGAGATATAACAATTACACTCACAAAATTGCTAATTAAACACGCAAAATTCACACCAAAAGAGACTGAAATTCGAGCATAACACTAATCTGTATTCAGTAAGTTTAGAATATCCAACCTTGTGAAGTAATAGGATGTTGAAATATATAATTACATGAGAGAATATAATGCATAAAGATTCCATTTGAAATAGTAAAAAAGTAGGCTTACTAAATCTACTCAAATCCCCCATAGGTGCATAAAGCAGTTTCCAAATATATGAAGATGCTCACGAATTTGATAATTCAAGTGGGAAATATAAGGAGGGATGGAAAGAAAACTCATACATGATTTTATTTGGAGAAAATGAGGGAGGATGATGTGGGAAAAAAACAAGTCAACTACACCTATTCTAGCTTCTCCTTTTGCCTTAAATCGGAATAAAACAAGGTAGCTTTTCAAAAAAAGAAGATATGCAATCTGGAGGATCTAGAATAAAGTAGACATGTTGAATTGGGTTTCTAGAATGTTTCCCAAGTGCTCCATGACTCAGTTTTAGTATGTGTTGACTTCTAGGGCTTGTAGAAGTCAACTAGCATAGAATGGAATCTAGGAAAATAGGTAATAAGAAAAAAAAAATTAAATTAATGTCTAAGGTAGGTAACTATGGGTTGATTATTCTAACAACCTAGGAAATTCCCAAATTTGAGAGAAAAAATGGTGAGAATCCAAGTGCCCATATCAACACTTTTCATTTATGGTGCTCTTGCAACTCACTAAACGATGACAACGTTCGGTTGAGACTGTTCCAAACAAATTTGACCGGTGTTGCAGCAAAGTGGTATATTGAATTTCCTTCTATCCCGTTTGACAATTTTAGGGACTTATAAAATGTGTTCTTGAAACACTTCGATATTCCTGTCCGGTATGATGTGGACATAGACCTATTGTCTACCTTTCGACAAGACAAAGGCACGTACATATCAGATCATATCCATGAGCTGTGAAGACAAAAGAGGCTTATAAAACCCACCATCCCCCCTAATTTCTTGTTAGAGTGGTTCCTTAAATATTTATTTCCTTATATATCTAAGGATGTATCCACTTCAGGGGTGTCCACTGAAGAAAAGGCCATCCTTTAGGGCCCAGTAGATGGATTTGATATATGATTATTCTGGGATATTATATGAAATCATACCTGAGGCACCACGGTCTACCCATAGTGTTAAGAAACTCGAGCCTGGACCCCATGTCGATGGCATGGTTGGTTCAGTGAATTCTCCCACTGTAGAGTCATTAGCCAAGCAACTCCATGAATTGTCAATTAAGCAGTCTACATAGGAGGAAGCAAACGTTTCTCCCTCACCCCAAAATGCAAATGTTTTTCCACAATCCTCCCAAAAGGGCAATCAAAATCCTAGTGGGGAAAAGAAGAAAGGGAAGAAAGGTGAAGGAAATCAAAAGAAGCATAAATCCACGGATAATGATGATGGGGGAAATGACGATAAGAAAAAGGTGAAATTTCCCTGAAATTTCTCATTGATAAAGCTTAGAAGCTGCTCAAAACCAAACAACTGGCTGTCCTAAAGGATCCATTTCCCCAAGGACAAAATACAACTCTTGTTTCTAATGTAGTTGGGGGCACTTCTTGTGCCTCTCTTGAGAAAAATTATATCAACATGGTAGGATATAGCGCCTTGCTCCAGATGAGAAATAAAAATTATGAGACAAAAGCTCCTGAGAAAGGTAAGTATACTGGTGAAACCTATAACCCTCTCACAATCGAGAAACCTGTTGATCCAATTAACAAAATACCGAAAGGTATCTTTGAAAAGGAATTTCACAATCCAAAATATAGGGATTCTTCTAACTACTCTATGGTGGAATATTTGGCCCAAACCCCTTGTGCGATGTCTGCATTGGAAGTGCTTCAGATTTTTCCTGATCAGTGGGATGCCCTTTTAGCAGCTTTAGGCAGTATGGATTCCTAGAGTTTGATGGAAAAGTTTAATCTGTCAGATGTTAAGATGCACCTACTATATCATGTGGTTTTTTCAGTAAATGTTGTTCATGGTGGTAAGAACATTGGGAGTAGAGTTTTTGATGAGGGTCCTTCCACATGTGTTATGTCTCTTTCTTGCTAGAAGGATTTAGGTTCCCTGGAACTAGTTTCGTCAAACACCTTGCTTACTTCTTTTGACGGGAGATATTTCTGCCTACATGGTATCCTACTGGATTTTGATATTAATTTGGTAGAGAAAGCAGTGTCCGTTGAATTTGAGTTGATTGATGCTCCCTTGGAATATAAATTTCTTTTGGGGTGGAGTTGGAATTACGCCATGTGTGAGATTGCCTCGGCTATTCTTTGGGTGGTTATGTTTCCACATGATGGGAAGTTGGTTACTATTGAACAACTCAGTTTCACTTGGACGGTCCATTTGGAAACTATTGAGTCCACTGTACCTTTGGTTGATCAGATAAAGCTATTTAATGAGAGATTTCTGGTTGGAATGTATTCATTGTTAATGGGAACATTTGATATTGCAGCCCATATAAATTATCTAGGTTCTACCTGTATTGGGAAGGATCTCGAGATGGTTGTCAATAGAACGGATCCTTGGGTCTTTCCTTCCCATTATCAACCTGAAGTTCCCTTTTAGGCAGTGGAAGTGGCTTATAAATCTATTTTTGACACCAATGTTGATCCTATTCCATCTCTTTCTTTAGTCTCAGAGGAGTTGGAAGAAACTTATCTGCCTTCATGGAGAGAGAACTCTTTATATTCTAACGACTACTTAGACATGTTCTTACCTTCGGATGACGCCATTTTGGAAGGAACGAGTGGCAAAGATAATGTTTGTGAAGATATTCACCATAGGTCCTACTTTCTTCTAGAGCTAAGTAGAATTGAGGACCATGAGTTCGACATGAGACTGGCATAATATGTTGATCCTATTAATGTCTCTGCAAAACCCTGACATCATCGAAAATGTGCATATTGATGCAAACTCTTCCTTGGAAGAGGTTTCCATATATATTGCTCTATTAAAGGAATTTGATGATGCATGTGCTTGGTCATATATACTAGGCATAGATCCATATATCGTTGAACATGGAATTCAAACCTATCTTGATTCTAAGACAATTTGAAGAATACTGAAGAAGTACTATGCCTAGGCTTAGTGCTTTTCCTTGTATTTTTATTGTATGTATTTTTATGTACAATAGTTAGCTGGTTAGTGTTTCTTATATAATCTGGTGATTGTTACAAATGCCATTTGAGTGGTTTGTAGGTTTTGCAGATGGCTCTAGTCATCATACTTGTAACCTGGCTTCAGTCGCATGGGTCATCTATTCACCCTAAGGACAGCTAGTTGCCTTTGGAGGTGCTTTTCCTAGGTCTTGATACCAATAATGTGTCTGAGTACAGGGATGTTATTAAGTTGTTATGGGATTCCTTGTCATGTGGAATCACCCAGTTGGAATTTAGACTTGACTCTCAACTGGTGGTTTCTCAGCTCAATGGAGCTTATCATGTGCAAAATCCTACCTTGTTATGTTAGTTTTTGTAGTTTATATTACTTGAAAGAAATTTCAATTTATTTCATTTAATCACATTCCACATAATGAAAATACATTAACTGATGCATATGCAAACTATATTCTATATTGGAATTTAACATGCATTTTTTATAATATACATAACAGATACATTTGGAACACATGTAAATAACCGGGATCCATAGATAGGTTGAGTTTTGATCCTAAGATCCAATCACAAATGGATAAATATACAAAAAATTTGGATCGCAATCCATAAAATGCCCATAGATCTAGGCCTGATCACCTGCATCACTAGCATCATCAGCCTCATCAGTTGCAACAGCCTCTTTAGCTTCTATGTAAACTAGAATGACTCTAGATACCCTCCTCATGAGGCATATCGAGGTAGGTGGAATCCCTACAACAAATTATTGCATAATAGCAGGAATTTGCTTAATCCGTATAGTTAGAACTCTTTGGGTCATCCTGGCCAGCTTTCCCTCAAGTACCCTCAATAAATCCTGGTCTTCACCTGCTACAGGTTGTACATACATACTGGTGTGCCCATCAGGGTGTACAGGTCCAACATCTACATTTTAAAAACATTAAAATGGATTAAAAAATATTATACATATGTATATAATTTTATGATAAAAATTCATAAAAATTTAAAAAGAAAAATACCTATCTCTCCCCACATTCCTCTGGGCGGGAGGACGAGATCATTGTCTCCTTGAAAATCTAAACTATAGTAAGGAAATTGCTCAAGTGTTGGAAACTGTAACTCCCACCAGACATAGAATTCATCATTGTATAACCCCTGGATTGATCCTTCACCACCTTGGTGAAGGAAAAATTCTCCCCACCTGGTCAGTCTGGGATGGCGAAGAGAGAAAGCTGGAAGTGGTACTGCAAGACTGATACAAGACACTATCTCAAAGAATAATGCTACCAATATACTAGAATACCCAAAATTCTTGTGGCAACCTCTCTTATAGTCAGAGAGTTGTTTCTTCATGATCGGGATCATACCCGAACACCAATCGAACAGAGTTCCCTATAAACACTCCACTCCCACTCTCATGTTTGTCCAGGTGGAAAGATGTAACGAAGAAGATCCTGTAACCTGTACTATTGTACTTACCACTACCTTTAGTGGGAAGTTGGATATATGAACAATTGGGATGCATGATCCCTTTTTCTGATTCCCTGGCATGCAGTAGGTGTCCACATAGTCTTGGAAACTCATGGGGTCACGACTCCTACCAGTACCTTTGAGGTTCACAGGTAGACCCCCGCAAGACAGCCCCATGATGAAATACATGTATTCTACAGTTATCTCCAAGATCTCACCTTGAAGATCAAAAGCTCCGAGGTCATGATCACAATAACTAATCAAATGTTCAAGCAAGCATACATTGGACTGCATTGGAGAAGTGTAGAAGAAATTTAGTAACCCACTTTGTCGTAATGCATGCATAGTGGGGGCATCACGAAGAGCATCTCGGTCCATATCCTTATGCTCTCGTTCCCTCCATTCTAAAACCATGATTGAACCTTCCCAACTGAACACCATTAACCATTAGAATCCATCAAATTATTTTAATTTTGGCCATAATATAAATTTTTCTATGTTACGTAGTACACTTGAATGTCTTTTAGATATGTCGCATGTTACATGTGAGTTTCCTTCATGTAGGTTGCATGTAAAATGCGTGTATGTGACTATATAAGTCTCCTACCTGCGTGTATTGCGCAACCTCCCTAGGTCCTAGGGATGGCCCAAAACATTAAAAATTTTCATAAAATGAAATTTAGAATGGTTGGAATGAAAGAGAATGGAAAGCTAGCCAACCTGACACTTGCGGAATTTGAAATTGTCCACCGGTTTGTCCTTGTTGAGCAATCCAAGTCATAGGTGAAATATTCCCAAGTTGGGTAAAAGTATCAAATGGTATGTTTTAATTCTATTTTTGAACTATGTGTAGAAAAGTTTTCAATTTTTGGGTTTCTAGCCTATAGTTTGAGAATTATTTTTATAATTGAACTAATACCATGTCTTTTTTCCTAATGCAATAGGTTCACATTCTTTCAAGTGTCATTATCCACTCATATAGGGTAGGATTTGGGTCTTTCATCTGTCATTATGCATCTATACCTTATCCGTTGTTAACCCTAGGATTACTTCTTTGACCACGGACCATGGTGTTTAACCATTTTTACCTTGTATACATCATTGTTCTTCCATGGATATGGCCTCTTTTCCATGAGTACCCTATTTTAGAACACTTTGTTATGTTTTGGTACTCATGCCGCATTTGTCATAGGTTTAGGGGAGCCTTATTAGCTATTTTTCATTCCAAATTGAGCCTCATTTTGGTCTCTTTTTACAAGCTATCGCTATTTTATAAGGCTCCCCGCCCTTATGGAGTTTCTTTAGGCCCACGTGTAACTCCTCAAAATAGACTTGACTGTCAAGTAACTTGTTCATTCTGACTCATTAAGAATATGTGAGTGGGCATACACATTGGTGGTAATTTATTGCTTTTTTGGACCATGCGGAACAATATAGAAAAGGAACACTCTCTTTTCTTCGAAATTGAGAAGAGTATTCTCAGGTATAGCTAGGTTTATCACTTTTCCGGACCTGAAAGTCTAAACTTATGGAAAAGGAGCACTTGCAATGAGCTTAGTTTTCTCTTTTTCGTGCTCTAGAACCAAACATGAAAAAGATTTTGAGTGTACTTTATGTCTTTGTCATGCTTGTTAAACCCTAAAGAAAAAAGACTTGAGTTTAATGTTGTAAGCCCCATTTCTTGTAATCAAATGGATCTTTTAGAGTGATATTTATTTCCTCCACACTTATAAAACTCAAGCTCTATGATGCTTTTGAAGGGGCATTGGGTAGGTGGTAATTTAACATTTTTTGGACCTTCCTGACTAAGTACGAAAAAGGTGTGCCTTACTTCTTCAAAAGCTAAAAGAGTTCTTCTGTGGTTTGTTTTATAATTTTACGGCCTCAGGAGACTAAATTGTACGAAAAAGCACACCCCTGTAGTCTTCTTCAAAGTTTTTAGACTCTCAAAATATGAAAACACCAATGAGAATGTACTAGTTCGGGCTCGTGAAATCCATGAATCAGTGACTTTATCAAGCATTATTCTCTCCCCTTTTCAATATTTTCAAAAATGAAGAGAGTCCTGAGTTGTCTTTCCTGGACTCATTAAAATTTAACAAGAAAGATAAGGAATAAGTACTCTCTTTGGGTTATAAACAGTGGCAGCATGTCGTCCTTGAATATAACACTCTTTGAAATTTTTGATACTCGTGTTTTAGTTTACACTTTCAGCTCATCTATTACTTCAAGTTTCTTACTCCTCCACTTGTCCTTTATCCATGGGTAATATGATCATGTCTCCTACATGACAGATAAGTCTAGTTGTTCTATCTGCAAGTTAAAAGCTTCCTTGGGTCATCTCTGTGTCATTCTCATTGTTTAAGGATTTATACCTTCGTATGATTATTATCCTGATTCCATCATTATCCTATTTGAGTATTACTTGTGTCTACCTTCCCATATCCAGTTCCTAGTCACTCTTGTGATCTATTGGAGGATCCATTTCCTTCCTCATCACAGTATGTTTTCTCATCAGTACTTCCTAAAGATGAAGACCTATAGCTTTGAAGATGGTACCTTAGGATTCACTATCATTACTGGTGAACTCCTTTGCTTCAGTTGTCAGTTCCACTTATTATCTGACATTCTGTTGATTTCTTTCCATGTTCAACTTCAAAACATCTATTCACATGGTAAGGATTGGACTAGTTCCTTTGGATTTCGATGAAGACCTTAGGTTCCCATTCATAACCTAAGTTGCAAAAGATGATGTTATGATTAGTTACACAACTTCCAGATTTTGAAGACTCATCATTGTATATTGTGGCTTCGATCCACCTTTGTAATATGCATGGTCTTGTACCCATATCACACGATGTAATCAAATATTGTAAAGAGGCTAGTGTTCCATTATATTGAACATGGAATCCTCGGATATGATTTTGTATATGACATTGATATGTATTTGTTTCAAGTAACTCCTCTGCTGCCTTGGACACTTGAGTTCTCCAAGATTAAACGATTGTAATGTATTTTTCCCATGATTTCCCTATGACCTAACAAATTAGGGGGCATCTATTATCAACGAAAATGGCACTTCTTCATCCAACTATTGACATCCAATTTTTTGGGACACAAAAGGACAATTAGGATTGAAGTAGCCAAAACACTATAGATGTGCATGAATGATGATACATAATCTCCTGACCAACTTAATATATTTTTATTTGGATATTACGGTTGCACACACGACTATTTGCATTGCAACCTAGATGTCATATGCGACTATTTGCATTACAATCTGCTTGTACATTGAACATGCGAGTTTCCCTTAAGCAAGGAGCATGTCACATGAGCCTTTCCTATATTAATACTTGTGTGTACCTTAATTCAATGTTAAAAAATATAAATCATGATTAGTTGAGACCAGTTGAGCCTTAATCAATAACTATCTAAACTATCTCAACCATCCTAACCTTCAAAACCTCTCTATTTCCCGATGTATAAATAGAGGGAATGGGATGGGGCTAATCAATCAATTATTAGAAGAGAAAATTTATGCTGGTGGTATGCCTTCAGACATATTAGAGCAGCAGAACTCAGTGTCCTTGATTTGCAAAGGATTACTTGTTTCAGAAGTTGGGTTGTAATCTCACCATTCTCTGTTTATCAATAAAGAAAATTCTTCTTACAATATTTGTATTGTTGCATTCTTGTATATGATGAATAATGAATTGTTTAATTATTTTGTTATGAATATGTATCTCATTAATCATTGACATATATATACAAGATATTGTTGGAATAATGTTTCTTTTGCATGCGAATTGGAGAAGCCCCGAAAGCTTTGGAAGAGACTAAAAGAGTAAAATACCAAGCTTGTATCAATCATCATAAATCAAGTGTGCTAAGCTTCATTCCTATTCCTATTTCATTTTCTACATAAGCTGATTGTGTACAAGTGTCTTAGTAAGTTGGTAACCCCAGAGACCCTAAGTTACAAGGGTGCATTGTCCTAAACAACATATACACACTTCGCCTTCTCTCTCATGTGTGCTTTAGGATAGAGGGGAAGAGGAGGGATAGAGAGATGCTGCAGATATATTGTTCTTGGGTTATTATATCTTGTCATCTTATCTTTGTGACAGAACTATTCTGAGGAAGTTTGCAAGGTTTTCTCCTTTATGGTTTCCCTGATGAAAATATTTGTGTCTTGTGTATCTTGTATATTTTTTATGTATTGTTGTTCTTGTTAATTTTTTAGATAAATATCCCCAGTAAAATAACTTAGAAAAACTAACAACACATAGCTTCAAAATATCTATCAAATTCATTCATCCAGTCATGTAGCTCTTCATAATACTCTTTACCAACTCTAATAGAAACATTGTAGAGGCCTTGTGTCTTTAGAGATGCAATTATCTCCAATTTCCACTCTGAATAAATTATGAATGGCGTAAGAAGAGGAACTGATACTCTTAAATCCATTTGAAGTTTTACCTACAAATATGAAAGAAAGATTAATTAATGATCTCTCAAAGATTTAATGTCATGTAGAGATTTGATATCCTAGGCTTTGATACCATTTAAGAATTCTAAATCCTTGATGGTAGCAAGAATTCTATAAACAAGCTAAGGATCTAGGAACATAATTAACCTCACAGAGAATCATAGAGAATTAGAATAAGGAGAGAATAAGAATGATGAACACACATTAAAGAATGATCAAACAATGATAATTGATTCACGAATGATTGATATTATTACATAGGTAATGCATCCTTATAAAGGAAAATAAAGTTTCTAGGATACAACTCATGCTATCTCATAAACCGGGATTACTAAATATGATAACCCCCAATATGTAACTAAATAAGTTTCCTAATCAGACCAACATATCAGAAATTAGCTAAGTCATGAGTGAGTGATGATGTGCAAAGGAAAATATTGCTAATCATGGAATATGGAGATAAAATCATGTAGGATGAGTTGGACACAAAAGATAATAGTTTCCTAGTTTACTAGCTTTACCTTATCCACTAGAAGTCAATAAAGTTGGTGGGATCTAACCAAAATTAGGATAAAGGCACTCATGGGGTATATATGTAAAGTATTGACCAAGTGGTTCAAGTGGATGCCATCTATCTAGGCTAGTGGGTCCGAAATTAATCAAATAATGATGAAATATTTTATCCTAAGTATGAAGTGGGTTTATTATATCCCAATAATTCCTACATATTTATTTCAATTTCACAACTAGTATATGCAACGAATCTCCTCCCATATAATGCATAAAACATCCCTTTGTCTCCTCCAATTCACCCTTGATCCAAGACGAGATTCCACTATGGAATATTTTATTTTATAATAAAACCCTTATATACGGTATCAATTATTTTCTTGATATCTTCTAGTAAACTTACATTCTTGGTTCATTTCTAGGAGAGTAATCTATTTTGTACATCTACTGTATAATAGTCAATACACCTAGTACCTCATCAATGCAATATAAAAGGAATATATGCACTAGGTAAATGAATTTGTGCACCACACAAAGGAATGTGTGTACCACACATTCTCAATTAAAACACACCAGTAGTAAAAGTGCAAAGAAATATTTATTTTTTCCTTATGAAGCCCCCCCTCGACTTTTTGGTTATCAATCTTGTTTATATTTTCCTCTATTGAATTGTTTTCCATTCAGTGATCATTAGTTAGGATTTCATTTCATTTTACTCATCTCTATCTTTTATATTTTCTTTAGTAAGTTCCTTTCTCTTCCCATGTTAACTTTCTCATTTACTTAAATATTTTTATGTTGTTGATTTTTTATTCTAAAGGGGAATCTTTACATATCAAAATATAGTTAACTTAACTATTTTTGTTTATAGCTAACTAATTCACTTGGATATTGTTTATCCTTACTCATAAAAACAATGGGGATAATTGGAGTATTACAACACCTTTCCTTTATTTTTCTTGAATCTATATTTACTTATTTAAATGATAGAAAATATGAACAATTCATAGCATTTACAAAATATCACAATTGAAATTCTTCATCTACAATTGAAATTATTCTTCTCCTCTTCAAGGACGATTATTGTATTTAAAATTGTAACTTGTGTACATATTTCCTTCGATGATTTCCCAATGGGATTAATGATATTCTTGAGGGGCCATGTCTTTTTATTTGATAAACTTAGATCTCATATCATACAACTTTCATGCAAGTGATATATGAAATGAAGATACCACAAAAACGTAACAACCTAAAATAGTTTCAAATTCACAAATGGAAGATGGGATAAGAACTTATGAAATACATAAAATGCTCCTTGCAGTAAGAATAAGTAATCCCTTTATCATCTACTAAACAAAAATTGAATTAGAAGGAAGAATACCACATCAAGTAAAATACAATTCCAACATATTCAAAGATCTATTTAATCAGCTATATTATAATAAAAAAAAAATCTCGAATAGTAAACAATTTTTTCTTCAAGAATACACACACACATAGAGAGACTTAACACACTTTAATTTCCTTTTAGATATGTAATACCAATTTCATTTACAAATTCATATTCTACCTAGAAAATCCAAATTTGACAAGATTTCCATGTTGACATGAATTTCATAGTGACTTTAATGTCATGGAAATTACTTTCAATCAAGGGCTTCATCCTTTTTATTCCAACCAAATTCTGAGAGCGCAAAATATATACAATATTTTTCAATCCATTAGTACTTATCATTTTGTGGCCCCAAAGAGTTATGTATTTGGTTGATTCTAAGAATGTTTTGGTTTTGACAAAAAACATAAGGATATTTCTGAAATTTGATCCTCTATGTAAACCCTGCAAGATAAACCATTTAAAATTCTATGTAGTATATGATGGGACAACGTGGTTCTTTAGTCAATATGAGTAAAATAATCGCAACGCGTGCAAATTTAAGCTAGAAATTCATGAAACCATACATTAATTTAAGACACATATAAAAAATTCTAAAAGTATTATTAACTACTCTAAATGTTTGATCTTTACTGATTTTAACAATTCTTATCAAGTCCAAATATTGCAAAGAAACTGATCAAGAAAGGATGTGTGGTTGCAAAGAAACAAAACTTCAAAGTTTCCCAAAATTAGGCATTCGTTACTTATCCATATGAGCTACCATGGTTGGTGTTATCACCTTGTTATCTATTCCAAGTTTAATCCTCTCGTTTATGATGGTTAAATATTATCTTTAGCCTGTATAACTTACATTCCTTTCCCATTACAACAAAATTTCCTGCATATAGTAGTATAATTTAATAGGGATCTAATGAGTCATAATAGTTTCTTCATCATTAATTGCAATGTTCAACAAAGGATTTGATTTCCTACCTATCAGTGACATTGAAACATGTTAATGATGAACATGAGACATATTCTATATCAGTATTTTTGAAAAATAAATTTGTCACTAGTTCTCTAGAGACCCTATACATATTGTCATAGGGATTAGAAAAAATGTCAAAGTGGACTAGCCTTATATTCATATATAATTAGGAGTCGAATGCATCATTCAAATCAACACATTTCAAAGATAGACACAACAAGAAATTAGGAAGTCATAGTTATGAATCCATTTTCAATGGATCAAGCAATATGAAAATTGGAAGGTAATTGAGATAGAGGAATGTCTTAAAAGACTATCATTTTAGATTCTCTCGTAAAGAGAGATTTATTAACAAGAGTCTGAAAGCATTTGTAAGAAATGATCATCTTGGGAAGCCAAGAATCAAATATTATAGCATGATTTAAAATTCATATACTTTTTATTTATTTAGTGTATGTCTACACATAATAATGAGTGGCTCTAACTTTTAGTTTTCATCTTTAATTGTACTCTTTCAATAATGTAGAGTAAAATTTTTGTTAAAAGCATAATTATGTCTTTGAAATGATCTCTATTTGTTTTGTTCCATGAATTTTGTTCTTGTCCAGAATTTTCCCAATCAACTACATACAAAAAGAAAAAACAACTTGAAATATGGAAAGAGCCCACATATAAACATGCTTTAGACCTAACAATCAACAATCCAATGACCTATATAAACTTGGTAACAATCAGCCTATAAAATATTGTCATGTTAATTTTTTATTTTTTATTTTGTGTGATACTTTTTCCTTTTCATTTGGAAAAAATTCCAAAAAAAAGTTTCAATTAACCTCCTATAACTACTCAACATCCTCCTCCATAATAGGGGTCTTGACCTCCATGAACCAAATAGGTGTGGTGTCAATGTTATCCATGGAATTGGTGTCCACATTATGGGTAATTGTCATCAAAGGAAACGACGTTGGAATTATATGTTCTCTCAATTTTTTTCATAGACAATGGAATATTGTAAAAAAACATAGATCATATCAATAAACCCTTCTCAGAAGAAAGAAGGGATTTTTTACTAGCTAAACCTCTCCAATCCATCCAAGATATGGAATTATGGTCCCAAAGATATATATGCATTTTTTCTTAACGTGCAAACTTGGAATCATGGAAGATCAACAATGTAATGCCCCTTGCTTCTTACTAATTTGTATTTTCTTAGAAACTAAGAAGTATCAAAATCATGTATATTGACACACAATTTGATTGCTCATTATAGTTTGTGCCATACCTATGAATTCAAATTACATGCTTAGTATCCTTTAGATTATACTATTTAATGCCTTTCTTTAGGAGTAAAAGGTAAGAGTGGTTTATGGTAAGATCATACCCTAATTTGCTTCCTTGGATGAGGCCAACTAACATAATACAGTTAGTCTGAGGAAGATGTGTCTTCCTTCCAGTCAGGACCAGGAAAAAATTATGAAGAAAATAAAATATAAAATAAAAAACAATAGCCTACCTAAGCCTTAAACCTTCTTTCATAAAATCCTTCCTTATGCTTCTTATCTCATTTCAGTTCTCTAAACTTAAATTGGATTTTTTGGACATTGGAGATGAAGAACCCCCTTCCCGACAACCCACTATTGGACTTGGTTTGGAACTATCCTAGAAAAATTCAAAGGGGGTTCTCTCTATGATTCATGTTTACCCAATGTATTTAGAACACCATTTTTTTATGTATTATGTCCCAATATATCAATTAATTTTTCATAAATATAATTTTATGTCACTCATAAATTATAATTTATGTATCTCGATTTGATTTTTCCTATATGTACCCTTAAATGCAATATAAATCAACCAATCCTACATATTTGGTGTCTAAGTGTTCATATTTACATTGATGTGCATGGACATTTTTTGGACTAAATTTTGAATAATTTTATGTATTGTTTACTCTTGTTGAGTTGAACAATGGTTGAATCCAAACCCTGATTACTTTTTTAGAAACAAAAAATAGTTTCCCTTTAAGAGTGACTAGGAACTGGATACATGAAGGTAGACACAAGTAATTTCAGATAGGATAATGATGGGATCAAGATAATAATCAGATGAAGGGATAGATCCTTGAATAATGAGCATGCCATAGAGATGACCCAAGGCAAATTTTGACTTGCATATAGGACAACTAGAATTATCTGTCATATAGGAGACATGATGAGATTCCCCATGTATAAAGAAAAGTGGAGGAGTAAAAACTTGAAGTAATAGCTGAGCTGAAAGTGTAATTTCAAACATGAGTATTAGAAAGTTCAGAGAGTGTTGTCTTCAAGGAGGACATGCTGCCACTGTTTATAACCCAAACATAGTAATTCTCCCTTATCTTTCCTATTAAATTTTAACATGTCCAAGAAATTCAACTCAGGTCTCTCTTCATTTTTTACAATCTTGAAGAGCGGAGAGAATAATACTTGATAATGTCACTGATTCACGTATTTTACGATCCCTAACTAGTACATGCTCGTTGGTGTTTTCATGTTTTGAGAGTCTGAAAAATCCGAAGAAGACTCTAGGGGGGGTGATTTTCATACAATTTAGTCTCTTGAGGCCGAAAAAGTATAAAACAATCCATATAAGAACTCTCTTAGCTCCCAGAGGACTAAGGTATACCTTTTTAGTACTTAGTAGGCAAGGTCCGAAAAATGGGTAAACTAATACCAGACTGACACACCTTCAGAAGTGGCAGGTAGCCTGAGTTTAAAGAGTGTGAAGGGAGGCAAGATCAATCAAAAAGATCCATTTGATTAAGAGAAATGGGGCTTACAATAGTAAATCGATGGTTTGTTCTTTAGGTTTTGCGAGCATGAAAAAAACATAAAGTACGCTCGGAATATTTTTCATGTTTAGGTCCAAAGCACGAAAAATATAAAACTAAGCTCATACCGGGTGTTCCTTTTCTATAAGTTTAGTCCCTTAGGTACGGAAAAGTAATAAACCTATACCTAAGTATACTCTTCTGAATTTCGAAGAAAAGAGAGTGCTCCTTTTTCGTAAATATTCCACATGGTCGGAAAAAGTGATAAACTACCACCAATGTGCACTTATTATTAATGAGTCTGAATGAACAAGTTTACTTGGAAGTAAAGTCTATTTTGAGAAGTCATATCCGAGCCTAAAGAAACTGCATAAGAATGGGGAGTCTTATAATAGGGATAGCTCATAAAAGATTAAAAATGAGGCTAATTTTGTCATGAAATACTAATAATAAGACTCCCACAAACCTAGCACAATTGAGGCATGGGTACCAGAAAGACAATAACATGTTCTAAAATGGGATACCCATGAAGAGGAGGCCCTATCCATGGAGGAACAATGACGGGGACGAGGTAAAAATTGTTTAACACCATAGTCCGTGGTCAAAGAGGTAATACTAGGGTTAAAAATGGATAAGGTATAAATGCAAAAGTACATATTGAGGACCGAATCCTACCATATATGAGTGGATAACATCTTCTTAAAGATCTCGAACCTGTTGCACTTAGTAAAAAGTCATGGTATTAGTTCATTTATAAAAATTAATTCTTAAACTATAGACTATGGGTCCAAAAATTTGAAAATTTTCTATATATATTTCAAAAACAAAAATAAAACATACCATTAATTGATAATTTACCCAATTTAGAAAGTTTTTAGCTCTGGATTCAACTGTTCACCAAGGATAAACTAGTGGACCAAGTCGACATCCGTCAGTTGCAGGTTGGTAGAATCTCCCTTCTCCTTCTTTTCATCCATTCTAATTTTCATTTGTGTGAAAGAATTCATAGTTTTGTGCCTACCCTAAAAGGGTTACGTGACATACATGGGTATGATACTATGACAGTCGTGTACACGCATTTCATACGTGACTTTCTCTAAAGAAACCTACATATGATACATGACATGCCTAAAGAACAGTCGCGTATTCTGTGCGACCTAAAAAAACTTGTAAATTGGCCAAAATGCAAACAAACTAATGGATTCTAATGGTTGATGATGATCAACGGGTAGGTATACAATGGTTTTAGAATGGAGGGAAAGAGAGCATGAAAACATGGACCGAGAATCTCTCCAGGATGCCCAAAAAATACAATATTTACAACAATGTGGGTTGTTAAAGTTCTACTGTAACTCTAGCATGAGGGCCAATGTTTGTTTTCTAGAGCATCTGATCAGCTACTAGGATCATGACATTGGTGCCTTTGATTTACAAGGAGATATTTTGGAGGTCATAGTAGAGGACATGTATTTTATTACCGAGTTGTCCCGTAAAGGTATGCCTGTGAATATTTAAGGTACAGGTAGGGGTGGCGACCCTATGAGTATCCAGGTCTATATTGACACTTACTTCCCTCCAGGCACATAGAAGAAGGAACATGTATCCCTATTGTTTACATTAGGATATTTCCATTACATGTAGTGTTAAGCACTATGGTCAGAATTTCTGGATCTTCTACATTGCATCTAGCTACTCGGACTCAGATGCGTATTGCGGTGGAGTGCATGCAGGGCATAGTATTTGACTGGTGTTTAGGCATGATCCCAATTATGAGGAAACAACTCTCTAACTGCAAAAGAGGGCGCAAGATTAACTATGGATAATCGAGTATTTTAGTGGTGTTCTTCTTTGAGAGAGTTCCTACTATTATCCCTGCAGTAGCACTACCACTACCTTCCCATCGACAACCTACACTTACCATATGGGGGGAAGTGTTTCTCCATCAAGGTGGCAAAGGATCTGGTTAGAGTGTCTATGATGATGACTTCTATCTATGGTGGGAGTGGGAAGTACTAGCTCTTGAGCAGTTTCTGTATGCCACACTAGATTTTCGAGGAGATAACGATCTTGTCTTGCCTCCACGAGAGGCATGGGGAGAGCTAGATATTTTTATTTATATGTTTTTTTGATTTTTATGAATTTTAATCATAAAGATATATAGATATGTATAAGAGTTTTAATCTATATTTTAAATATTTTAAAATGCATATATTGGACTTGTACACCCCTATGGGAACCCTAGGACTTATGTGCAGCCTATACAGGGTGGGTACCAAGGTATACTTAGAGTTCTCGAGGGGAATCTGGCTAGGCTATCCCAAGGCGTCCCTACCATATGTCTAGAGGGGATAATTCATATTATGATGCAGGAGTTTTTATTAGGGATTCTGCCTACCTGGATGCGCCTACTGAGGAGGGTAGCCAGGACCATTTTACACTACAGAGAGGCCGAGGAGGTAGCCGCAGCCGTGAAGGTAGAGGATCAAGCTTAGATATATAGGAATATTTATGG
>LPNX011068738.1:131977-192309 GCA_001517045.1 Pseudotsuga menziesii | reverse complement strand
TACTGTGTTCCAAATGTATCCGTTATGTTTATTTTACCAAATGTGTTTTAAGTGCCAATATAGAATGTAGTTTTCATACGCATCATTGATTGTATTTTCATTTCTTGGAATGTGATTAAATGAAATATATTCAAAATTTCTTTCAAGTAATCTAACCTACAAAAATTTACGTAACAAAGTAGGGTTTCGCACTCGATAGTCTCCATTGAGTTGGGAAACCACGAGTTGAGAGTCAAGTCTAACCTCCAAACGGGTAATGCCACATGACATGAAATACCATAAAAAAATCAATAACATCTCTTTACTCGGCCACATTCTTAGTAGCAGGACCTAAGCAAGCACCTCCAAAGGAAACTAGATGTCATGAGGGTGAAGCCAGGTTACAAGTATGGTGGCTATCACCATTCGTAAAACCTACAAACCACTAAGCTGACATCTATAACAACCAAAATATTAAATCAGAAACACTAACCAGCTAACTATTGTACATAAAAATACAAGAACAAGCACCATGCCTAGGTGCAGTACTTCTTCAGTTAGAGCTTGTTTCTAGGCTCGGGTAACTTATTCCCATCAAAATCAGTTAACTCATATGCCCCATTTTTCAAGACCTTTGACACAACGTAGGGACCTAACCACATGGAATTGAATTTTCCTACCCCTAGGGGTTCTTTTTCTTTATCCTAGAGCAAGACAATCGCCCCTTCAGAAAAAATTCTTGGCTTAACTGCTTTGTCATACTGGTTTTTTACCCTATTCTTATGAGATTCGTTTTCTGTCAACATATATCTACGTCGTTCATCCAAATTTTCCAAGTGTAGAAAACATTCTTCTAATTTTGTCATGTTAGGGAGTACATGAATGGCTATCTTAAGCGATGGAATATTGCATTCGACCAAAGTGACTTCTTCCACCCTGTGAACGAGTTGTAAAGGTGAAAAAACTGTCCCAGTCTTGCCATTAGTCTGGTATTCCCAAAGTGAAGGATATAGCATGATGTACCAACTTGACCAGCTTGCGTCAATGGTACGCTTTAGAATGGTCTTCAAGGTCTAATTTACTGCCTCTACTTGACCATTCTCTTGCTGGTAGAACGAATATGAGTGATCTTGCTTGAACCCTAGCATAGTAATAATCTTGATCATCATACTATTTTGAAAGTGTCTGCCATGGTCAGCGAAAATCTCATTTGGAATACCAAAATGAGTAATGATCTAGTTAAACACGAAGTAAGCTACTATTTTACTGTCAGCTTTGAAGGTAAGCATTTCCTCTTCCCACTTAGTGAAGTAATAAACAATGATAATGATATATTTGTTCCCCCCAGTTGAAACTGGATTGCATGTGACATAATCCACCCCCCACTTAGTGAAGGGGCCTATCGCAATGATGGGAAACAACGGAGTAGGATGTGATTGCATTTTCTTGCTGTAGAGCTGACATGGATGATAGCGCTCCATAGCATCCACACAATCTTTAAAGATCGTGGGCCAGAAATAACCGACAGGTAAAATATTCTAGGCCGTTTCTGACCCAAATAAATTACCCCCACATGCTTCTCTGTGGGAATAATTTAGGACATTCTCAGCCTCCTCATGGGTGAGGCATCGACATAAAATAGAATCTACCCCCCTACGGTATAAATTATCACCCATGATCAGGTCGTTTTTTGCATGTACCCGTAGTTTGCGTTGCTCTTCCCTCGAGAACAACACAAGACACTTCAAAGTCTGGAGATATATAAGGATATCTCTATACCAGGTATCATAAGTAGAAATAAAAAATATATACTCATTCGGGAATGAGTCATCTTAAACCACTACATTCTCTTCTGTAGGAAATTCTGAGATAAGTTATGCAAAAACTAAGGACTATTTGGATTTAGCAGACTGAAAATCCAAGTCAAACTCATGGAGAATGACTATCCATTTGTTTAATTTTCCCCTGATTATGTGTCAGGATAAAACATATTGAAAAGGATTTACATCCGCCACCATTGTGGTTGTCCTCAATAAAATGTAGTGACACAGCCTCTGAACAACATAAACAACTACTAATGCTAACTTCTGGACATGGGAGTATATAAGTTCAGGACCAGCTAATACATGACTGAGACAATAGAGAACATGCTCTCGGAGCTTGTCATCCTTTTGAACCAATACCACCCCAATGGTCGACTATGATGCAGCCAGATATAGTATAAATTCTTTATAGTAATTTGGTGGATGTAATAAAGGAGTGGACATAAAATATTTTTTCAATGCCTTGAATGAAAGTTGTGCAGCTTCATCCCATACAAATGGAGTGTCCTGCTTAAGAAAGTACATGAAACCTTTAGTTACCTTGGAATAATTAACTATAAAACGTCAAAGGAAATTAGATTTCCCTTGTAGGCTCTGAAGTTTCCTAACTAAACAAGGAGGAAGATTTACAATGGCCTCAACTTTCAAAGGATCCACCTGAATTACTTTGTTTGACATGATAAACCCAAGTAGTCTCCTCAACTCAACACAGAAAATACACTTGTGGGGATTCAAGTGCATTTTATAGTGTCTACATCATTCAAAAATTAAGTGAAGGTGATATGGATGGTCCCTCCTCTTGCGAGAATGGGAAGGTAGATCATCTAAGTATGGCTCGACAATACTCTTAATGTCTTGGAAGGAAAATTTCATTGCCCGCTGAAAGGTAGCCCCGAAAATTTTCAAACCAAAGGGAATTTTCTTGTACATGAATGTACCCCATGGAAAAATAAAAGTTGTTTTGTGTTGGTATTTCGGCTTGATTTGGATTTTATTGTATCCAAAAAAACCATCCATAAACAATAAAACTTCACTATTCGCAAAAGCATAATGATTTTATCTATAAATGGGTGTGGGGTAATTATCCTTGGGACACACTCTTTTTAGGTCATGAAAGTCAGTGCACATGCATATTGTCCCTTGTTTCTTGTCAAAAGGAACAGGATTGGATACCCATTTCGTTAGAGCAATTGGGTAGATAAACCCAACTTTTATCCACTTTTCCACTTCATCCTTAATGGCTACCGCTTTACTCGGATTAACAGGTCAAATATTTTTTCGAACCGATTTAGCATCAGGGTAGGTTCAAATTTCATGCTCTACAATCGATAGATAAATTCCTGGAATATCTTCATATGACCAATAAAATACGTCATGGAACTCCTTAAATAAGGTGGTATATATGGAAATCTCCTCCAGATAGGGATTTGCACCAATATGCACATTTTCGATGACGTCGGGGTTTGTAGGGATGTTGATAGGAAGGGTGACAGAGATATTTTCCATATTCCCCTCAGCAAATATTCCCTCCTTTGGAAAAGGATTAATCAATAAACCAACATCTTCCACCAGTATCACATGGAACTCTTGGTTTTCAAGTCTACTCAGATATGGAAGGAAGTAGGACCTATGGTGAAGATATTCACAAATACTATCTCTCCCACTTATGGCTTCCAAAATGGATTCATCCGAAGGAAAACCATGTATATGATGTCATACCAATATAAAGATTTCTTTTCCCAAGTAGGCATGTAAGCTTCCTCCGAATCCTCTGAGACTGTAGAAGGAGTCACAATAAAATTGGAAGTGGTGTCTATGATAGCTTGATAAGCCACTTCCAGTGCAGATAAGGGCACCTAAGGTTCATGATGGGAAGGAAGGACCCAAGGATCAGCTCTATCGACAACCGTTGTGATAGACTTCCCTACACTTGTAGAACCTAGATGATTAATCGGGGCTAGGATATAAAATGTGCCCATCAACGATGAGTACATTCTAACCCCCAAGCTCTCATTCGCTGGTTTAAACTAATCAACCAAATGTATAGTGGACTCATTAGTTTCCAAATGACCCTTCCAAGTGAAATTGAGTTGGTAAAGAGTAACCAACTTCCCCTCATGTGGAAAAAACACCACTCGATGAACGATCTAGGAAATCGCAGACATGGTGCAAGTCCTTCTTCTCCCTAAAAGTAAGCTATAATCCAAAGGAGCATTAATCACCTTCACTTCAACAGCCACTTCTTTTCCTCCCAACTTAATATCAAAAGCTGGTAGGATACCATGTGGATGGAAAGACCTTCCATCAGAAGCAGTAAGTAAGGTGTTTGACAGAACTAGCTCCGGGGAACCTAAAGTCTTCCAGCAAGATATTGAGATTACACATGTGGAATAAACTTCATCATCAACTGTACATCCAATGGTTTTTCCACCATGGAAAACATCTACTGAAAAAGATACATGATACAGCAGGAGAATCTTGACATCTGACAAATTAAATTTCCCCATAAGGATCGACAAATCCATGCTGCCTAAAGCTGTTAAGAGGGCATCCCACTGAGTAGGAAAACTTTATAACCTTCCAATGCTGACATTGCACATGTATTTTGGGCCAAATATTCCACCATAGAGTAGTTAGAATCATCACTAGAGTTAGGATTGTGAAATTCTTTTTAAGGACACCTTTTGGTATCTTAGGCATTGGGTTAGTAGCTTTCTTGATGGTGAGAGGGTTAGAGGTTTCACCAACATACTTACCATTATCAGGAGCCTTCATTTCATAATTTTTATTCCACATCTTGATTAAGGCACTAGATCATACCATATTGATATAGTTCTGATCAGGGGGAGCACTGGAAGTGCCCCCGGCTACATTAGAAACAGAAGTTGCATTCTGTACTTGGGGAAATGGATCCTTTAGGACAGTCAGTTGTTGATTTTTAAACAACTTCTAAGCTTGATCCATGATAGGGAATTGACAAGTCAAGTGGTCTCCCTGGCACAAATTATAAGTAAAATTCACCTTCTTCTTATCTTTCTTACCCCCATCAACATTATTCGTCAGTTTTTGCTTGTTTTGATTACCCTCACCCTTCTTCCTTTTCTTCTTTTTCCCACCGCGCTGCTGATTTCCATTCTGAGAAGACTAAGCAAAAACATTTGCATTTTGAGGTGAGGGGGCAGCATTTTCTGACTCCATTGTATATTTCTTCACTGACAACTCATGGAGTTGCTTAGCTAGTAGATCTACAAGGGGAGAATTAACTGAACGAACCACATCATCGACATGGGGTCCAGGCTTGAGTTTCTTGACACTATTGGTAGACCTCAGTGCCTCAGGTATAATCTCATACAAGATCCCAAACTTAGCAAAAATCAAATATAATTGTTGGGGCCTGAGGATAACCTCTTCGTCTGTGGTCATCTCCAAAGTGGATACATCCTTAGATATGTAAGGTAGTAAATATTTTAAGAACCACTCTAATAAGAACTTAGGAGGTATGGTGGCATTGATAATCCTTTTCCTTCTTCACCACTCTTGGATGTGATCCGAGATATGCATGGATTTGTTTTGCCGAAAAGTTGACAAAAAATATGTTCTGGATTCATGCTGAGCAGGAAGCTGGAAGTGATTAAGGAACATAGTTGCTAAGTTGAAAAACATTTCATATGCATCAGAGGGAAGTTCAATGTACCATTTTTCTGCAACATGAGTCAAGGTCCTCTAGAAAAGCATCAACCAAACATAGTCATCATTCAGTGAGTTTAAAGAGCACCATAGGTTAAAGGTGGTTATATGGGAACCTGGATCTTTGCTAGCTTTTCCTTCAAACTTAGGAATGTCTGAAGGTAACTTAATAGGAACAAGTGGCCATGTGGCACTATGCTGCACCGGGTCGTTCATCAACTTTGACAAGTTTGGCAAGTTTAAAGTTTTCAAGAAGGGAATTTTAGGCCTAACCTAAGCTTGAAAAGCATGAGTCTAGGATGTAGAAGGACCTGCCCCCTGGTTCCAAAATGAAAATATGGGGTTTCCCCCAGCCACTGGTTGTGAATTAGTTGGACTACTTTGAAAATTATTCCACCCGTAATCCAGTGGATTACTTGTGTGTGGTGCACTATAAGTGGTTTTAGCCGCTCCAAATGAAACTACAGTCTGAAAGACAAGAGCAGGTATCCCTCCGGTAAAAGGAGGAAAGGGAGAAATTGTTAACAGGGTCGAAACCAATGTCTAGAAACCTCATCCAAAAGTGTTTGAGTTTCCAAACTACATCCCCACATATTGTTGGAGTAGGGTCCCGTAGCTACAGAAGAAGCTGCTATTTTGATAGATAGATAGTTTTGGCGGAGATATAAGAGGCAGAGCTACGACACTGTAGTAGGTTTGTAGCTACAAATCAGAGCCGAAAACTATGACGTAGAAGACAGAGAAGTCAAGGAAGACGACGGTACCTGAGCGCCTGAGAAGAGAGACCTCACCCACTGCATTGAAGGCAGCGACGAAAGAAAGGAGGGCTCAGCTACCCTCATAAAGGAAAAGGAGCAATGAGGCCAAGGCATTGAAGATGAAGGACAGAAAAGGGGAAGCAGCGCCGGTACCCATGGTCAGCGCTGGGAAGCATGGAAGACTGCAGGAAGCTGTGGTGAAGGGAAGCGGTGCATAGTACCCATGATCAGCGCCGGGAAGCATGGAAGACTGCAGAGAGCTGTGGTGTGATGGATAGCAGCTACCTCAAAGTACAGATACGTCGACTGTCACTAGTTAGGGTTTGGGTTACTATTGGGAGAGGCCCACAATGTTGTAATGGCGAGACCTTCGGGCCGCCTATAAAGGGATATATTTTGTATTGTAAAAGGGTTGGTTAGTTGGTCAGATAATAAAGGCATTGTAGACAGTAGAGATAGTAAGTTATTAGACTATATAGACTGTGTAGAAGCCAAGCTCTGGTTCTGTTATTAGCGGTAGTATCTTACTGTAACTAGTAGCTGGCTCATAGAGCATGTATGTAACGATCCGCAGGGATTGACAGAGAGGGAAGAGTATATTGTAAGAGGTGCAATATAGAGGTAGAGAAGAGATCTAAGAGAGAAGATCTTAAGCTGCATATGTGGTGCAACAGAACTGTGTTTACCTTCCCCTGAGCTATAATAGAAACACAGTTTTGTGGACGTAACTTCCATCCTGGAGGTGAACCACGTTAAAATCGTGCGTTATGTGATTGCTTTGTGTGTTGTGTTTATTTGTTGCATCTGTCATTTATTATATGATCCTTGTTTACAGTTTAATGTATGTATGCGTTGTTCAGTTTGTAGTAATATAGAAGTATAGACATAAGTTGAACTCGTTGGCATGTTGTATGTGGGTTCATTTATGCTTTGCTTGAAACAGTCACTAGTCGCAGTGTTAAACAGCCTGTTATGTTGAGTCTTGCAAGTCGACATGAACAATGCTAAGTGCACTGAGCCACGGGATTAGGATATCGCAGGGAGGCGATACCACACTGGCAGAGGAGCTGTGGTGCGCGATACCATAGGCTAAGGGCTTAGCGTTGGGAGGAAGTTACATGTCACCTGGTGCGCGGCGATGCGATAAGGCTGGAGTCATCGCGAGTCAGTGGAAGTTGCACGACGTGGAAAGGGACCGCACGATAGGAAAAGAGAGATCTCGTGGCTAGAAGAACTGTGAGACGAGGAGATCATGCGACGCGAGCAGAAGGGTCATGCGACGCACAGAGAGAAAGAGGTCTCGAGGCTAGCAGAGCTGCGAGTCGCAAGTAGGATGCCACAGAACCTGGTCCAAGACGCTTGAGTCCTTGGCCAACCCATTAGAATCACTTCGGGTGAGACTTCAGGCCGCTTCGCGGTCTGTCGCCGAAAGGGCCAGTGAGCTAGGGGTGTTTTTGGTTAAATACAGTAAACCCAGGTCTGCATATGATAGCCAACAAATGGTTCTGTTGCCGATTTTGAACAAACAGAGTGCTGATGTTCTGGTGGCATCCTACGAGAGACGAACTCAATGAGTGGGTTTGGTCTAACCAGAAAGAGTTTGCTGAACGAGAGAACAAGAGTCCTAAGCTGAGTATAGAGGCCTGGTTACAAAAACATATCATTACAGACTTGCATGTGATATTTTTTGCGACCTTTGGGAACGATCTTTATGACTGGTTATCAAAGTTAACTGATACAAGCATATTTAAAAAGAAAAGAGACATTTTCTGGACACCAGAGCTGATTCAGACCATGAAGAACCTTGATAATCCTATCATGAGGGCAGTAGACTTCTGGCTTGTGAGTGTCCTAGAAGGCTTCGTCACAGAGTTTGTAGTTGACCAGAGGAAAAGCTTCAGTGAGGCTAAGCACTACTTCTTCAAAGGATATCGTGGTAAGTACCTAAGATCTTTAAACTTGTCCATTAAGATGCTATTACATGAAAAAGGAACAATGGATCTAGTTTCGGATGAATAAGTAGAAATAGTAATGTCACAAGAGTTTGAAAGTGATTTTGATGACATTGGACGAACACGCAGTGGAAAGAAGTATAAAGTAGATTTCAGATCTCCAATATTTGAAGACAGTTCAGATAGTACTAGAAAGCAGAGTCATAGTACCACAGAAGGAACAAAAGGGGGTATCCCTTACCACCCTTACACCCCACAGAAACAGAATGGGTCTCAGAACAATCCCGTAGGAACTCCAGCTAGTAGCTCACAGACAGTACCTACCACCGTTACATCACCTCCACCTACACCGCCGAGGGGTAGTAACACAGTAAATCAACATCCACCATGTATAAATAGAATGGGGGATGATATGAAGCTACCTATATTTAAGGGAACAGGGGCAGAAGACCCAGAGTAACATTGGTTTTTATGTGAAGCCATGTGGACCATTAAAAAAATCAATGACAATAACCTTAAACTTGTACATTTGGTCACCACACTAAGAGATCGAGCCTTAACATGGTATATAAAGTATACCACAGTACCCAGGACACTTGTCCAGGTCAAGACCGCCATGATTAAAGAGTTTAAGAAACCTAAGTCTGAGTCACAGTGCATTATAGAACTCAAAGACATCAAGCAGTTACCTATAGAGTCGGTGTGGGACTTTGATCAGAAATTCAAAGCCCTTATCGACCAAGTCAGTTTTGAGTTCGCGTCGAAGCAGCATAAGGAATGGTTTATTGCAGCGCTGCTCCCTCACATTAGACTGCCATTAATGCAGCAGAAACTCCAGACACAGGATGACGCGTTGGAGATGGCGATGAAACTAGAGGCTTCACCTCTAGCTGAGAGTAGTACAGGCATGGCAACTTTACAAAACCAGTTGGCTAATCTCACATTACAGTTGCATGAACTTAATAAAGGGAAAGAGGTTGCGCAAGACATATGGTGCGTAAAATGTAAAGCACAAGGCCATAGTAAAGACAATTGTCTGGTTTTTGTAGAATATATAGAAATAGGGGATCCAAACCCCTTCCCACAGACCCACGGGCCGTGGTGTGAAATATGCAAAATGCGAGGACATCTGCCTCACCAGTGCCCTCTACTTCAGAAGTATGTGCAGACACTTAAGAACTTATACTGCGTCTTCTCCAAGTCTATAGGCCATGATGTACATGATTGCAGAGCCTATGATCTCATGGTCGGGAGCAAGCAAGACTTGTACAGAGTCCAGTCAGAGACATAGGGTCCAGCAGCAGGACCACAGCATGATCCGGCTAATGGTGGCCGGGGAGGAGGATTCAGAGGACGAGGTCGTGGAGGAGGCTTCGAACGAGGAGAAGGCTTTGGCAAAGGAGAAGGTTTTGGCCATGGTCGTGGACCAGTTACTTGTTACAACTGCGGAGTTGTAGGACACTATGCTAGGGACTGACAGAGCCCCACTAGCACTTGTAACTACTGCAAATCTTATGATCATACTATAGAGGAGTGTCCTACCTTTATAGCTAAGATCAGAGAAACTAAGCCAGTAGTACACTAGAAAATCCAGCTTATTGCTATTGAGCAGGAAGAGCCAGAACCAAGAGTCAATATTGTGACTCACGATGATGTTTCTACCAGTGGGACATCGCAGGAGACAAAAAAGACCACAGGTCAGGAGTGGGTGCATAGGGCTCCTAATAAAGCAACACCACTCAACCTGAAGAAGAACAAACAGACATTTCAGGAAGCTAAGGCTTTCTTTGATGACCCTACGCAATCAGGATCACAGGTACCGCCGTCTAGGGGCGTACCGCAGCAAGCACCTTGTGGCAATAGCCTTGTACAGACATCACAGTCTACCACATTGGGAAGATGCGATGAGGACGATATGACAGGAAGTGTACATTCCTTCCTACGGAGTTGTCTAAACCTTGTAAGAAATGAGCAAGCTATCATAGAACTTCAGCGCATCATAGATCAGTGTCAGCCATCTTCTTCCGTGAGTAGTACACAACGTGTTGTTCATAATATTACAGGACATACAAGAACAGGAAGAGAGATGCGACTCACAGCGCAGGTTGGAGAATTTGAAATAGATGAGGTGATCCTAGATCTAGGATCAGACGTGAATGTTCTGACTAAGCAGACATGGGAACAGATGGGTAGCCCTAAGTTAGTCAGATCGCCTATCCATCTGAGATTAGCTAATCAGCAGCATGTATCACCTCTGGGTTGGTTACCGCAGGTGCCAGTTGACATTGACGAAGTTCGCAACTTTGTAGACATTGAAGTTATAGAAATCATTGGCGATAGTAGACCCTATTTAGCATTGCTAGGCATTGATTGGGCGATCGGTAACATGGCCGTTATCGACCTAAAGAGAAGACAAATGACCTTTGAGCATGCGTAGATCCAGGTCATCGCACCGTTGGATCCTTTTCAGGGTCCTAGATATATTGAACCTATTCGAGCAGAGGAGGAGGCACACAACATGGAGAGCCTCTATCAGATGACTGCGAACTAGAGCGACTACATCAATCCAACCGTAGAAGGGAATATTAGTTGGCAATGCGACAACTCATGCGCATCAGATTCAGATGTTGGTCTAGAAAACTGGCAGAATAGACTTCACAAAGTCTTAGCGCACAGATGTGCATACTTGACTAAGTCACTGCGACGGATTGGCACAGAGATCAATGAGATTCCATCCTTTCATGGTCTAATAGATATCCAGGACTTTCTCAAGCAGTTTGAACAATAGATCCCTCACGAGCAGAGGATCACAGCTATGGACCTTGCAGTATGAGCCACACCTGCAAGATGGTGGTATGCACATAAAGAGAACATCACATCATGGGATGATATTAAGAGATTCATGGCAATCAGATTTTCTATCGACAGAGAGTATGTTCAACATAAATACATAGGAGAAAGTGACCCCAGATCACACATTCAGACATGTGAACTGAATTGGTCGGACATTCCTGAGGATGAATGGTTTCACTGATTCATTCATACTTTGGATACAATCCCAAGGAATTGGTATACAGATACTGAACTGCGAAAGGGAACAACAACATGGCCACTGATGATAGATAGCTTCCTACTCACCTTCGCTTTTGAATCTAAGTATCCAAATGTTGATCAAGCCCTACAAGTAATAAATAGTAATATATTTGAGGATTGTACCATATCAGTGTCAGCTCAACCTGAGTGGGCTATCCAGCTAAACGAGGCGTTAGAGTGTTATAATTTTGCATCTGAACTAGAGGAGGAGGATGAGGATCCTCGCGACACCAACATTCTGGAGTCAGAAGGCACTTGCGGTGTTGAGGGACCACAGTTATAAATTCCAGCAATCACAGAGCCCATCAAGATTAAAAAGATCAATATTGGCACAGACACAGAACCTAAGTTTTCCTCTATTGGAGACTATTGGAACGATGAAACAGTCAGATAGATTGCAGACTTGCTACATGACTATCAGGACCTATTTCCCACCAAGTTCACAGAGATGAAGGGAATAGTCGGAGACTTGGGAGTCATGAGGATACCGTTGAAGGAGGATGCTAGACCAGTCAAGCAACGCCCATATGGATTAAATTCGCAGTATAAAGAAAAAGTAAAGGATGAGATCGACAAGATACTAGCAGCAGGCATCATTGAGCCTGTAGAAGAAAGCGAATGGGTTAGCCCCATGGTTGTACAAGAGAAGAAAACCAAAGGAGACATCAGGATCTGTGTCAATCTGCGCAAGCTCAACGATGCATTGCTTCACGATCCATTTACGACACCGTTCACTGATGAGGTATTAGACAATGTGGGAGGACAGGAGGTATACTCCTTCACTGATGGATTTTCAGGCTACCATCAGATCATAATACATCCAAAAGATCGATCCAAGACCACCTTTGCAACAGAATGGGGCCTGTTCCAGTATACGGTAATGCCCTTTGGTCTTAAGAATGCACCAGCTATATTTTCTAGAGTAGTAGTTGCTGTATTTAAAGAATACATCCATAAATTCCTAGAAGTATATTTTGATGGTTGGACTGTATTTGGACTAATTGACAAGCACATAAGAGATCTAAGACTGATGTTAGAGAAATGTAGGCAGTACTAGATTTCTCTAAACTTGAAGAAATGTATATTTTGTGCACCATTTGGTATTTTGTTGGGTCACATTGTTTGCAGACAAGGCTTGATGGTAGATCCCGCAAATATTGCCATCATTGTAATTTTTGCAGCACCCAACTCAGTCTCAAGTAACTGAGGACAGTACTTGGTCATACCGAGTATTACAGAAAGTTCATCGAGGGCTACGCAAATATTACAGCACCAATGGAGAAATTGCTAAAGAAAAATGTAAAATTCCTATGGAATGAGGAATGTCAGCAGAGTCTAGAAACACTTAAAGAAAAGATGGTTACAGCGCCCATCCTAGTATTTCAAGACTGGACTAAGCCATTTCATGTACATGTGGATGCATCTGGCATCGCACTAGGGGTTGTATTAACGCAACCAGGAGAAGGGGATATTGACCATCCTATCGCATACTCCAGTAGAAAGCTATCGACGGCAGAAAAGAACCACACCACGATAGAAAGAGAAGGCTTAGCTATGGTGTATGCGCTGCAGAAGTTTAGGAACTACCTATTGGGTGCCTCGTTCAAAATGTTTACTGACCATTCCGCATTGAAGTATCTTGTCAATAAGCCAGTGTTAGGGGGGAGAATCTGTAGATGGTTACTCCTCTTTCAGGAGTATGATTTTGAAATCATTGTTAAACTAGGAATATTGAACGCTAGACCTGACCATCTGTCGCGGATAGACTCAGGAGAAGGGCCAAGTAACCTAGAGGAAAATTTCCCAGATGTACAGTTGTTTTCTATCCAGATTGTAGACGACTACTATGCTGATATTATTCACTTTCTCACTACAGGATTAGCACCTGATGAGTTTACTAAGTAGCAAAAGAAGCAGTTGGTTGTTAAAGCAGCAGACTTCACTTTGATCGCAGGCCACCTATACAAGTTAGGACCGGATGATGTTTTGCGCAGATGTGTGATGCCGCATGAAAAAGACGCTATTATCAGAGAGGCACATTCAGGAACCGCAGGAGGTCATTTTGCAGGAAAGCCAACTGCGCAGAAAATCCTAGATGCAGGATTATGGTGGCCTACGTTGCATAAGGACACCAAGGACTTTTACAGATGCTGTGATATCTGCCAGAGGGTAGGGAAACCCTCGTGATGCAATGAAATGCCACTACGACCGTAGGTTACGCTGTGCGGATTTGACAAGTGGGCTATAGAATTTGTGGGTCCTATCAACCCACCAGGAAAGCGTACTGGCGTGATATATATTATCATTGGAACAGAGTACCTCACCAGATGGGTAGAGGCCAAAGCAATAAGAAATTGTGATGCTGCTACAGCCACACAGTTCCTTTTTGAGAACATCATCAGTAGATTTGGTTGCCCCGTAATTTTGATGAGCGATCAAGGCACACATTTCTTGAACCGCACCATTGAGGCCTTGACAGAAGAATTCTAGTTTCAGCACCATAAGAGCACTCCCTACCACCCACAAGCTAATGGTACGGTGGAGGACTTTAATAAGACTTTAGAAAATGCTCTTACTAAGATCTGCAACAGCCAAAGGAATGATTGGGACCTTAGAGTTAACGTTGTATTATGGGCGTATAGGACCACATGCAAGAAACTTACAGGACACACACCTTTCAGCTTGGTGTATGGACAGGAGGCTGTTATGCCTATGGAGTATATTCTTCCCAGTTTAAGAATCACTCAGATCACTGGGATGACTGATATAGACACAGTGGAGGAAAGGCTAGCACAGCTGCTCGCCTTAGAGGAAGACAGATTCATCGCCGAATTACATCAGAAAGTGTAGAAGGCACGAGAAAAAGCTTGGCACGACATACACATTAAGAGTAACACTTTCCAGATTGGAGACCTAGTACTCCTCTATGACAGTAAATTCATTAAGTTTCCAGGGAAGTTCAAGATGCATTGGCTGGGGCCATATCAGATACAGTAAGTTATAGAGGGAGGTGCTGTTCAGCTCAGCCAGTTGAATGGGGAGCTTCTTCCCACGTTGATTAATGGCAGTAGGCTTAAGCTCTATAGTGATAGCCACCCCACCTCTTAGCCCTAGCTATCCAGTTTATGGTGGTGTAGATGTCTAGTGTAGTTGAAAGGAGGCATCGCACCGGGAACTAGTCTACACCGGCAGGTATTATAAGTATGAGGAATTGCATAAGGTCGGTTCATTTTGCACAACTCAATAGTGGCTTACGGGTGAAGAAAAAAAATGCTTGTTTGTTTGCGCAGGTGATGCGGTGTTGCAGTGTAGCAATGCGATGTTTCTCCATTCCACGTATCCAGTTTTTGCAACCAACAGAGGGCCAGTCAAGTCGCCTTCTGACAGGCAATTAATGAAGAGATGATCGGTATAACTTACCGTAGATTTGGCAGCAGCATAATTAAGTTTCCAGATTTGGAAAATCTTCGACGAGACTGGCCCCCGTACACACACGTTTCGAGGGAAATGTGATCGGATTTCAGCATTTATTAAGGATCAGATGATGGGTGTGGTCTCATCCATGCAATTATTACGACCGACGGGTTCAGTCAAGATGACCGTTGCGTCCGGGATTGTTTCCTTCGGCATAAAAGCAGAAATTGTTCATTCGAGAGGGTTACACTTGCAAAAACCCGAGAGCTATAGAGTAAGCTGTTAAGAGTTCCCTATGCAGAGTTCACCCTATTACAGAGTGTTGTGATTCCCAGAGTTCGAAGCCATTGCACGCCTAGGATATTCCACCAAGTGGGTTCTATCCGAGGATGAACCTATAGAATACATTTTGAGAAGGTTTGAGCATGACGGCCTTACAGGTATTATGAGGACACCTCCTAAGGGTGCCCAACCAAGTTCATCACAAACCAGACAGCCGCCACAGACGAGGAGCCACTCTCAGATACTAGAAGAATCCAGTTCAGAGTTGGAGGAAGAAGTTCATAACGTAGCAGACTACATTATGCCATGACCTGAAGACGCACCAGAAGTAAAAATTCCCAAGAGTGGTAAGTTTCCTGTTCCCATACCATAGATTGATTCTCGAGTAAAGGAAGATGGAGACCTATTAGGATATGCAACTGTTGCGAAATTCATAGATTATAACCTGGCCGATGCTAAGACAAATCCCCAGTTCCAGCCGGATCAGTACCTTACAGTTCAAAAGAACCCAAGGACAGGTGCAGACGAATATATTCCCATGGACCATGTTCAGATTCTTGAGCGCTCAGGCTTGCTCAATTTGTTGAGACTACCACATTTCGGATGCGGCACAGAGGTTAATGCCATGGTGCGCATCCTACTGTCTTGTTTACATGGAGGTTACCTTTGGCTTGGTAACAAGGTCAACCTGAACATCGACCTCATACATCGCATCACCGGACTGTCCAAGACTGGTCACCACCCGACGATAGATACAACAGCAAAGACCAAGGAACCCAACCTATCACCCACCCTAGTTGCCAAGTACCAGCTACAGAGAGGAGGTCGGGCTTACGACATTGCAAGCATATCAGACAAAACAATCAGCTTTACAGCTAGTCTGCTTGCAGGCAGACTGTTAACTAAGGTTCAGCCCAAGGACGTTACAGGGTCCGTAATTAAACTTGCTATACAGGTTGCAGAGGGGGAACCGTTCAATTGGTCTTTATTTTTGTTAAATATGTTTTAGGCAGATTGTTTGGTGGCACAGGATGAGGCTACCGATCATTTTCATTTTTCATGGTTGATTATACTCTGTGCATTTGTGGGGTGGAAGGAGCTGCCCTATACCCAATTTAAGCAGCTAGCAAGCGATGAGCCCAGAGGGGTATGCTATACAAACCTGTGGGAGACTAGCCACCCAGAAAAGAAAAAGCTCAATGCGATAGTATTCTATGAATACTATACATTGCTGAAGAAAGTCGTCCTAGAAGTACCACGGATCAGCAAGGAGGTTGTAGACACATACAATGATCAGTTTAATTTTATGGTGGACCTCCATAGAATCCACCTGAGACCAAAGAGGACTAAAAGGGATGATTGGGATCCTGGCTAGTTCAGGATGACAGTGCAGGATATCGAAGGTATCATCAAAGACTTTGATGACCAATGGAAGCAAGAGTACGAAGATACCACACCTCTACAATCAGATACTGCACAGACAGACCCAGTAGACAAGGGAAAAGACAGAGTAGAAACCCAGACACAGGATGCAGAGGACACACCAGAGGAGGAGCCCAAAAACAAAAAACAAAAGGTTACACAGCCAAGTGGGGAGATTAAATTGACAGTCGATGACTATGACCAAATCACAGTAAGAATAAGGGACAGAATGAGTGACACATTTCAGGCGATGCAGGTATCGCAGGGCAAGCTGTAGGGGGCCATAGACCAACAACTAGGTGATTTGAAAACATTGACTGAGAGAACTACCATAATCCACACTCAGTTGAACAAGGCGCTAGCAGGAGAAAGTTTGAAACAGTCAATCTCCCCTGAGGAGATCCTAGCGAAGGATCATCTCAACACAGTTTTGATTCCACCAGGGAGCCTCAGATTCCCTGCGTCAATGACGGATCCACCAGTACAGTTTAGGCAATCTGTTGAGGTTAACCTCTCAGATTTTCACATTGATCAGTTACAGATGATCCAGCATCAGCTAAGCGCAGAGCTTAGAGGTAGAGAGCTTGCAACTTATGAAGAAAACACGCAGCTGATGCAGAAGAATGCAACACTCGCCACCAGCTTTCAGAAAAAGGTAGATGAATTACGAACATATGAAGAAAGAGAACAAGATATTTCTCAAGTTCTACAAAGCGTCACATTGGAGTTACCACAATGTCGCATTGAGTTCGCCTTACCTCTTCTGTAGAAGGTAAGAAGAGTTGTAGACAGAGCAAAGGCTCTGGAGGAAACGGTAGCCAGGATGGAAGAAGCAACAACCAAGATGGAGGAAGACCACAAAGAACAGAACGATGAGCTTGAGGCTCATGTATGAGACACTTCCCAGGTAGACAAGCAAGTGAGAGTAGAGGCCTTTAGACTCGCTTTTGTAGAAATGCAGTCTCGCATTGACGATGCACTTTTAGTACTAAATGATGTGACGAACACATGGTTAGACTTGGATCAGTCACCTGAGAAAGTAGAAATCCAGCAAAATATTCAGCAGATAGAGAATACCACGACAACAATGAAAGAAGAAATTAAGAGCTTAGCAGATATTTAGAAGATGAGGAAGACAAAGGACATGAACTGCTTGCAGCAGGAAGCACAACGATTAAGAACAAAGGAGATACACATCAATGACCTGCTTCAACCCTACCAGGAGGAAATCACTGAGTTAGTCGATACGGTTGAGCAGAAAGTGAGGGAGTTCATTACCACCAGAGAGGAAACTGACGCAACAGAAGATGCCAGTATTAGTCAAGCTTTGCTTGAATCGACACGAGAGCGTATCGAAGTGATGCAGAAGGAAGTTGCAGGACTTCGTGACAAGTTGCAACGGACTTCGCAGGAAGCCAAGGAGAAGCTACAGCAGGAGAAGCCCGCTGGTAGTGGCTCGGGGGCGAGCCACAAGTAAGTGTTAGGGGACTGTTGGAGTAGGGTCCCGCAGCTACAGAAGAAGCTTCTATTTTGACGAATAAACAATTTTGGTGGAGATATAAGAGGCAGAGCTACGACACTGTAGCAGGTTTCTAGCTACAGTTCAGAGCTGGAGACCATGACTTAGAAGACAGAGAAGTCAAGGAAGATGACGGTACTTGAGCGGCCGAGAAGAGAGAGCTCACCCACTGCATTGAAGACAGTGGTGGAAGACAGGAGGGATTAGATACCCTCATAAAGGAAAAGGAGCAATGAGGCTGAGGCATTGAAGACGAAGGACAGAAAAGGGGAAGCAGCGTTGGTACCCATGGTCAGCGCTGGGAAGCATGGAAGACTGCAGGAAGCTGTGGTGAAGGGAAGCAGTTCATAGTACCCATGATCAGTGCCAGGAAGCATGGAAGACCGCAGAGAGCTGTGGTGTGATGGATAGCGGCTACCTCAAAGTACAGATATGCCAACTGTCACTAGTTAGGGTTTGGGTTACTGTTTGGACATGCCCATAGTGTTGTAATGGTGAGACCTTCGGACCACCTATAAATGGATATATTTTGTATTGTAAAAGGGTTGGTTAGTTGGTCAGATAATAAAGGAATTGCAGACAGTAGAGACAGTAAGTTATTAGACTGTATCGACTGTGTAGAAGCCAAGCTCTGGTTTTGTTATTAGCAATAGTATCTTACTGTAACCAGTAGCTGGCTCATAGAGCATGTATGTAATGATCCGTAGGGATCGACAGAGAGGGAAGAGTATATTGTAAGAGGTGCAATATAGAGGTAGAGAAGAGATCTAAGAGAGAAGATCTTAAATTGCATATGTGATGCAGCAGAACTGTGTTTACCTTCCCCTGAGCTATAATAGAAACACAGTTACGTGGACGTAACTTCCATCCTGGAGGTGAACCACGTTAAAATCATGTGTTATGTGATTGCTTTGTGTGTTGTGTTTATTTGTTGCATCTGTCAGTTATTATATGAGCCTTGTTTATAGTTTAATGTATGTATGCGTTGTTCAGTTCGTAGTAATATAGAAGGATAGACATAAGTTGAACTCGTTGGCATGTTGTATGTGGGTTCATTTATGCTTTGCTTGAAATGGTCACTAGTCACAGTGTTAAACAACCTGTTATGTTGAGTCTTGCAAGTCGACATGAACAACGTTAAGTGCACTGAGCTGTGGGAGTAGGATATCGCAGGGAGACGATACCGCACCGGCAGAGGAGCTACGGTGCGCGATACCATAGGCTAAGGGCTTAGCGTTGGGAGGAAGTTACGTGTCGTCTGGTGCGCGGGGATGCGATAAGGCTGGAGTCATCGTGAGTCAGTGGAAGTTGCACGACGTGGAAAGGGAACGCATGATAGGAAAAGAGAGATCTCATGGCTAGAAGAGCTGCGAGACGAGGAGACCACGCGACGTGAGCAGAAGGGTCGCACGACGCGCAGAGAGAAAGAGGTCTCACGGCTAGCAGAGCTGCAAGTCACAAGTAGGATGCCACAGAACCTAGTCCAAGATGCTTGAGTCCTTGACCAACCTATTAGAATCACTTCGGGTGAGACTTCAGGCCGCTTTGCGGTCTGTTGCCGAAAGGGCCAATGAGCTAGGGGTGTTGTTAGTTAAATACAGTAAACCTGGGTCTGCCCATGATAGCCAACACATATGCAGGTGTAGGACCTACATAAGGAGTGGATGGGGGAATGTGTAACATCCCCGACCCTTCAACCGGTGAAGAGGATGCTAGTAACACCAATCAAATGGGAAAACAACCCCATGAACAAGAAGAGACATCAATGCTGAAATAAAAGATTAAAGATAATACATAGCAAGATGCATAATCCATCATACAAAGATGCATAGTTACTCAACATTCAATGGAAGAAAACATAAACATTTCAAAATTCAACATGTTTATCATAATTCAAGAAACAATAGATATAATTGCAGAGATGAAACAGTCTGGAGTACTTATCTTTTGATGAAGAACTCGCCCCGCAACCAGCTACGTTGCTGCAACGTTCCACCCAACCATAGGCCAGCGTGCTCATCAATATCTCAGCAACACTGCCACCCTCGAGCTAGGCATGATTCCACAAATAATAAGGGTCAATGCAGGCTTACACATAGCCAAGGTTTGCCAATCAGCCAAACCCACACAGTAGGGTTTATCAGGCCGTCAAGGAGCTAGGATAGGCTAAATGCTAGGATGGTGGCCTCAAACACTAGTCTTCTCATGCATACCTAGCCTCTAATCCCACTCACAATATTCCGAAGACCAACCACTACCTATCGTAGAAAAATAACCCATTCACAGCTCTATGAAGAAGGCATAGACAACAGGGTGACAACCCTAAACAAAAGGTGAAATACAGCTCAGGTCCAACCACACTCCAGAGTTGTTCTTAGCCCTAGTGTGGCCAAAACAACTTAGCAGCAACCCAAAACCAGGGTACATCAACAACCACAAACTCAAAATGAATGATGGTAACAATCCACAATCTCAAAACAAGGGAGAAGCAAAACTCCTAGCGTGGACAGAGGAAAACTCAGCTAGCGAGATGTTGCAATCAACAGCCAACCAACATCCATGAGCCCACAACATACATAATATCCCCAATGTAATGGATGGAGAACTTACACAGGAAGAAAAGGGGAAAAGAACAGACTCTCAGCCTGTGCGCAAAGGGAAAAGACACAGCCTAGGCAAAACATGGAAGAAAGAAACACACACGCAGTCCAAAATGAAAGAAGAAATAGGACTCTCAACGGCATCCAAAAATCAGGGGAATAACGATAGCAACCCAAATCACGGGTTAAGCCAACAGCAAGCCCAAATCGTGGATTAAAACCACGGCTATTTCACATACACAATAGAAATCGTGCCCTTGAGGCCGCTCTTCCAGCTCACTACATGCACAAAACCAAAAAAGAATCGCCCGATCGGTGCATGAGGAAAATGAACCGACCTCCTCCTACGCGTCCCTTCGTGAGAGTGAACCAACCCGGGAAGAGTGGCGTCTCGAAGAGAATGGCGGTGGAGGTTGCTTTCCAACGTGAGGTCAACTCACTGGTGGAGTGTACGCGTGGGCAAGGACTGACAGTCCTACCACACTCCACTCCCAACCATAACTGCCTCAACTACTCAACAAGACATTAAAGTGGTTGGATGAGACAAGGGGAGATGGAAAATCAAACAAGGTGGTAACACATGGATTCCCCCCCATAGACTAAGGTTTGACATCCCCCCACCCTTATCCTTTGGAATCATGCCCTTTTCATTTTAACGTTGCATCGTCGTAGATGGCTATAGGTTTATTTTAATTGATGTGCATGTTTACATGATGCCAAACTATAATGTGCCAGATAGCACGATATACCATTGGCAACTATCCCTATTGCCGAAACATACACAACCGAATCGATGGTGGGGATTTTTCCTTTAGCTCCTCACCACGATTAATTACATTATATACATCATGCAAACGAGGTCAAAACTGGGGTGTTACATTCCCCTCCCCCTTGGAATAACACCGTCCTCGGTGTTCCAATACACAGGAATACATATACAATACATATACAATACATATACAATTGCACATCAAAATTTCAAAATTTTGCAGATCTTTCCCATGTTCAATTATTTACTTTGAACGTTCAAGACCAAGCCCCTCAGCTTCCATGAACTTCTCCTATTGGTTCTCAGCTCTCAACTTATCCTGAAGCCTAGGAACTTTGTGATTGTTTCCCTCATCATGTTCCCTCATTGGGCAATCCCGGCGTAAATGATGTCCTCCGCATTCCCAGCATCTCACTGGTTGCTTCATCTTTACCTGCTCAATTTCCTTTGAGTCTTCATGCCTGGACTGTTTCTTAATGGGTCGCTCGGACGAATGTCCCATCACTGATCCACCTTCCTTTCCTTTTCTGATTGCTCCCAGAAGGATTTTCACCTCCCTTTGCAAACCAATAGAGTTTTGGAAAATCTGGTGGTTCATTTCATTCTGCCTTTTTTTGTATCTTGAGAATCTCTCCAATATTTTATTGGGTCTTGGCAATCATTTGAAGGAGAATTTCAGCTAATTCCAACAACTTTTGATCTGCTGCCATGATCAATGTGCACCACCAGGTTTCACATTTCTCACCTGTGAAATGCACCATTGAAATTTTGTCAGACCAAGCATAACACAGACATTAAAATCAGTCAGTTAATTTACCCAATTGGCATGACAATCCAAGCCTCATCAAGGAGAATTTCATATTTTTCATGCCTTCCCAACAGGCACATGTGCTCATTCATGTCCATTCTTGGGCAGGGAATTAACTATTCCAGCATTCACAATTACTTTAAGCAAATACACACATTCCATTTTCAGTCATACATGCATTCAACAATCTTTTGTTTTCACAATGCAGAAATATATATGTATATATATAATCAAAAGGCAAGAGAGAGCAGCAAGAGTTTTTCCCCTCTTTGTTTTGTTCCATCCTGGAACCCACACCACCGCTGTGGCTTTTCATGCTCTCAGCCTCTTTCACTTCACCGTGAATGCTAGACCAATCCCTCTTGGTCATGACACTTAGTGTCTTTGGTCTATTCCAGAACTCTAAACCATGGAGTCTCTCCACATGGTTTGTCTCGGCTGCTAGGACCTCCACAGTCTTACTGGCACCTTTTTCATTACCGCTCATTACGAGCTCTCC
The DNA here is from genome assembly GCA_001517045.1 of Pseudotsuga menziesii. Lineage (NCBI taxonomy): Eukaryota > Viridiplantae > Streptophyta > Pinopsida > Pinales > Pinaceae > Pseudotsuga > Pseudotsuga menziesii. The sequence goes on along the minus strand of LPNX011068738.1, from coordinate 169,704 downwards.
AGGACAGTCACATGTCCACATGCACCCCTAGTATGCTCCCATAGTATTCGCTCCCAGTGATACCTATATCCAAACATTGAATAGATTCACATGTTTAGTTTATTCTCATCAGTTTTTATCTCTTAAATAAGAGCTTAAAACATCATAACCAAATCATGTACACATGTATATTCATAAGCAAGAAATTGCAAAATAATCCAATACTTATCTGTATTGTGCGTTTCCTCGTTGTTCAACAGGATCCTACTTCGCTTTGCAAGCCTTGGGATCGCCTATGGACTTGGATGTTAGGTCAGCATGCAGGTTGCTCCACAACATCAAATGATTAATGTCCAGCCAGTACACCCTCACGTGAACTGGGCTTGGAACTTTACCACGACCATTTCCAGGTCCAGGATCTACTATGGATCCTCAGGCATATAACAGCCCAACATACACTTATATCAACATACACTTATATCAACAATAACCCTTACTCCGCAACCCCTCACAACAACCGTTTGCCTTTTATCTTTAGGGTGCGACACCCAACTGCATCTATTTAGCCTGTCAACACAAGCACATAAGCAAACTCATCAGCATTATTGCTCTAAAACTGTAATCATATATCATATTATTCACTATCAAGTATTAAGACACTAGGAGTGCATCCAACCCCTAGGGTGTAATCAATATTGAAAACCCTTTCATGACTTGACATCAGAAAAGTGTGCAGCCTTTCCCGGTGTGTGCCATGTAGGCCCTATGCATACTCAAGCAATCTGTCATAATAGAAATAAAATCAAAACATGTTTTGCATATGGAATTTTAATAATTTGACATGCATATTCTTAGCAAGGGTCACAGAACACTTATCCATTTGCCGACACAGTATTCCTTCGTTAAGGAGGAATGGGGTTCCCTTGACAGTCCCTCAGTTAGCCATCCCAACTCCTTACATTTCATATCCACTCATATCTTATCGACATAATTTATACCATCTCACTCATGTTGCTTTCCAAACATGCAGTGTAGATGAGACATTTCCAGAATGTCCAATGGAGTTTCACCCGAAACCCATTTCCAAGATAAGGGAAAACCTTCCCATGAAGTTTGGCTCCTGCAGTCCATCACACATGATCTTCCTGCAGGGTGTACCCCTGGTACATTCATCAAATAGCCGAACAGTCAATCATTATCTGATAATACAATCCAAATTGATTGTTCCATAACCAAGCAATGACATCAGTAATCAAATTCAATAGGAATTTGCAACTCTGTCTACTACATAAATTGATTTGCTTAGCAAGGAGGTGATCCTCATTTGTGGGTCTCTTGTAAGTAGCACTATTATGCCCATTATAATTTTATGCTTCTAGCATAATATGAATACCCACTTACAATGCATCCTCCTGACACAATCTTATGCAAGCCAATAGTGATTCGTAGTTGTCATCAATTCCTTAAATCTGAAATTCACAATTCAAATTTAACAACCCATTATGCATACCAACTATTTTCATAGCCATGAGACTCTTCTCATAAGGTTTGACTCTTTCACATGGTAGATTACAACATTTCTCATGGTCTTACTCTTATTTCCATGCTTCAAACAATCTACCTGAAACCTGAACTTCAATAAGCCAAACACTTGGTAAGTCTTGATGCATATAACCTTCTCATTACTACAACCATCACTGAAGCATCTTCAGAATTTATAAAATTCAAATACTTCTAGCTGTTAATCACATCAATATTAGCAAAACTCATTTACTTCAGGCAATCATTATCATCCTAACATTTGCAAGGTATAGTCACATCATTCATGCAATTAAATGAAATGTTCAGATACTCCTTACTTCACAAGCATATCATTTGTACCACCTTGCCCTTCCATAGAGAATTTCCGACAACCAATTGATCATGAATATCCTCTTTATGCACTTACAATCCTGCATTCATAACAGCCTTTGAAATGGTTCCTGAATTATCATCAATTCATCATTTCAGCCATTAGTTACTCATAATATCACATGCACTCATCTCAATGCATCCATGCAATGCATCACAACATTTGCACCTATACTTATGCAATCAGTCACTCACACCCTTCATATGCATCCATTCATTTTAATACGTATCCATTCAATGCTGCCTTGCATTGATTCAGGAACACTATGCATTCAAACATGCCATGCATGGCCTAACCATGACTACTTCCTATAGGATGCATGACTATAATCAAGATCATCAGTGCTTACTTTCCTTGGGCTACTAAGCTCATAACAACATAATACAAGCATGACACCTTTCTCTATGAATGTAGTATAACATTCAAATATCCACATGGTATGAGGTCTCTTACCTTTACCACTCCTTGGAATTTGTCATAATCAAACTATTACCTTCACGGGTCCTACTTACACCCTTGGCATTACCAGTTTGGTTGGTCCTTTGCAGGAGATTGTAGAATTTTCTCACCAACTTTTTATCCTGGACTTGTTGCTTTATCCCTTTCTCCATAGGGTTGCTTGTCACATTTTTCAGCATCAGCAACATATTCAGCCATGTCCATGTTGTCGTTGGTTTTTCCACTAATGCCAACACAAATGCAATAACTATCATTAGTGGTTCATTATAGATGTATAATCCTCAATATCCTATGTATGCAAAGCATATCCTCATGCATTTCATGCATAAGAATTATAAAATATAATCTAGTTAGCATGGAATTTTCCCCTTCAATTCCCTCATCTTTGCATGGAATTCCTCTTCCACATAATATCTAGTTTGAATTCATGGTCATGCTACCTCTAGGCATGCAATCCTTAGATTTTTCCATATTGACAGCAACATTGTTTGTCAAAACAACCACTAGTATTTTTCTGCTCCTCATTCAAACTATGGCGGCTTTCCCTTGTTCCCTACTGGATAATCTTTCCAACACCTATCCCCATGCTCCATTCATCTTTTATGAATGTTGGGTTTGACTAATTTGCCCAAAACATAGAATTTGCTTTTCACAAGAACGACTATCTCAGGGGACGACGGGGGTGAAGGGGGCTTGCCCCCTTGTGGTCGCCACTACAGGGCGGGTTGAGGGCAGCGCCCTCGTTTTTTTTTATTTTTTGTAAATATTTGGTTTTCGCGCAATCTAGCGCATAAGATCGCTGCCATTTTTTCTCCTTTTTAGCCCTATAAAAATAGATGAAAATCCCACTGAAAAACAACTGAAATCCGCTAAGAAATCCCACTGAAAACTCAAAATTTTCCTTTGGCCCAATCAAACCCTTTTCCAACAATTTTTTCGACACCCTACATTCAAAACACCTAACATTCCACTGTATCGCCGATCCGAATCACAATCCTTTCCGCTGCATCGGCAACCAGAACCACTATCCATCGGGTGGATAGCTCCTTAGGCATCCGCAACGTTGGGTAGTAAAATTTCTGTGGATTCCGCAGCTAAACAACTCATCGTCGGTTGAAACAACTAATTTCTCCCGACGCATTGGTGGAACCAACAACTAGCTTCTCCCAACCTATCGACGGTCCATTCATCTACGCTTTCGAACTTTGTCGGCGATCGAATCCTCTACCTGTCGGACGACTAATTCTTTGAGCTTCTGACACTTCGGCAGTCTAATCCTCATCTTTCATCCGACATGTCGGTGGTCCAATCTTCTAAAGTTTTCCGATTTTTTCTGTACTTAGATAATTTTTCAAGAACTTTTCTTCTTCCTTCCGCCGCCGCATCGGCTGCTCGATTGACTAACCTTCACTGATGTTTCGGCGATCTTCGGGAGATCTCTGCCAAAACTTTCTCTTCTCTTCGGCTGCTGCATCGGAAACCTCATCCTCTAATTATCGACGATAAAATCTTTTAATTTTCTCTGATGCTTGCCGCCGCATCGGCTGCTCAAACAGCTAAATTTCACCGACGGTTTCCATACTTAGAGGAATTTTTAAATTTTCAAAATTTTTCCCTTTCTACTTTCTTCCGTCGACGTATCGGCAACCTCGACATCTATTTTTTGCCTACGTCTTGGTGGCCTTTGAGAGATTCCCGCTGCAACTGCTGCTCCAGCTTTCGACGGCATTGGAGGTCCTTCCATCTAAATGTGCCAACGTTTCGGCAGTCTTCAGCTGAATCCTTCCGATGATCTCAACACTTAGAAATTTTTTGAATTTTCACCTACGTCGGCTCAATCATGTACTGTCTACCACCACCATTGCGGCTCAAACCTACCAACTTGGCCAACATATCGGCGTCTTCATCATCTTTCCATCCGCTTCATCGGGTCAGACTTCCTCTAACTCTCGTCGTCGCCAGGGTTTGTATCGGAGGGTTTTCCGACTAAGTCTTCCGATGATCTGACGGTCTTGACACTTAGAGAATTTTCTTGAAAATTCCTTTCGACCATCCCTCGTTGGGTGGACTCTCGCCTAGGCTATCCGATGCATCGGAGGAGCTTCTGGCTAAGTCCTTCAATGTATCGGGTGGGATTCAGCCTAAGCCATCCGATGATTTCCATACTTAGGAAAATTTCTGAAATTTTCCTCTCATCTTCTCTGATTTCTCATTTCTCTTCTGCCGGGAGGAGGGAAACCTACCTCTGTCGCTAATTCTCACGGCCCATGGAGGCCCAATTGTTGCAGCATACGCTCCGTCACTGCATCTTCATGGCCCGTTCAGGCCCATGCTGCGACGTTTTCTCTGATACCACTCTGTAACATCCCCGACCCTTCGACCGGTGAAGAGGATGCTACTAACACCAATCAAACGGGCAAACAGCCCCATGAACAAGAACATACATCAATGCTGAAATAAAAGCTTAAACATAATACATACCAAGATGCATAATCCATCATACAAATATGCATAGTTACTCAACATTCAGCAGAAGGAAACATAAACATTTCAACATTCAACATGTTCATCATAATTCAAGAAATAGTAGATATAATTGCAGAGATGAAACAGTCAGGAGTACTTATCTTTTGATGAAGAACTCGCCCCGCAACTAGCTATGTCACTATAACGTTCCACCCAACCATAGGCCAGCTTGCTCATCAATCTCTCAGCAACACTACCACCCCTGAGCTGGGCATGATTCCTCAAGGAATAAGGGTCAATGCAGGCTTACACATAGCCAAGGTTTTCCAATCAGCCAAACCCACACAGTAGGGTTTATCATGCCATCAAGGAGCTAGGATAGGCTAAATGCTAGGCTGGTGGCCTTAAACACTAGTCTTCTCATGCATACCCAGCCTCTAATCCCACTCACAACATTCCGAAGGCCAACCACTTCCTGCCACATCAAAACAACCCATTCACAGCTCTATGAAGAAGGCATAGACAACAAGGTGACAACCCCAAACAAAAGGTGAAACACAGCTCAGGTCCAACCACACTCCAGAGTTGTTCTTGGCCCTAGCGTGGCCAAAACAACTCAGCAGCAACCCAAAACCAGGGTACATCAACAGCCACAAACTCAAAATGAATGATGGAAACAATCCACAGTATCAAAACAAGGGAGAATCCAAACTCCTAGCATGGACAGAGGAAAAATCAGCTAGCGAGATGTGGCAATCAACAGCCAACCAACATCCACGAGCCCACAGCACACACAATTCCCCAATGTAATGGCTGGAGAACTTACACAGGCAGAAAAGGGGAAAAGAACAGACTCTCAGTTTGTGCTCAAAGGAAAAAGACACAGCCCAGGCAAAACATGGAAGAAAGAAACACACACGCAGTTTGAAATGGAAGAAGAAATTGGACTCTCAATGGCATCCAAAAATCAGGGGAAGAATGACAGCAACCCAAATCGTGGGTTAAACCAACAGCAAGCCCGAATCATGGATTAAAACCATGGCTATTTCACATACATAGCAGAAATTGTTCCCTTGAGGCCACTCTTCTAGCTCGCTGCATGCACAAAACCAAAAAAGAATCCCCCGATCGGTGCGTGACAAAAATGAACCGACCTCCTCTTGCGCGTCCCTTTGTAAGAGTGAACCGACCTGAGAAGAGTGGCGTCGTGGAGAGAATGGCGGTGGAGGTTGCTTTCCAATGTGAGGTCAACTCGCTAGTGGAGTGTACGCATGGGCAAGGACTGACAGTCCTACCACACTCAACTCCCAGCCATAACTGCCTCAACTACTCAACAAGACATTAAAGTGGTTGGATGAGAAAAGGTAAGATGGAAAATCAAACAAGGTGGTAACACATGGATTCCCCCCCATAGACTAAGGTTTGACATCCCCCCACCCTTATCCTTTGGAATCATGCCCTTTTCATTTTAACGTTGCACCGTCATAGCTGGCTGTAGGTTTATTTTAATTGATGTGCATGTTTACATGATTGCAAACTATAATATGCCAGATAGCACGATATACCATCGGCAACTATCCCTATTGCCGAAACATACACAACCGAATCGATGGTGGGGATTTTGCCTTTAGCTCTTCACCATGATTAATTACATTATATACATCATGCAAACGGGTTCAAAACCGGGGTGTTATAGAATGTTCCCCCCATTTCATTGGAAACCTTGAAAAAATGCGGAGGATCCACTAGGACCACACTGAGCAGTATGCATGAAGGAGGGGGAATCAAAAGGTGCACTGGGAATCCCAGTGACTACCCCACTAGAAGTATCTACTACATTAGAGGAAGGAGATGGTTGGACCACTCGACTACTTGGTGACAAAGGTGTAGTAGTTGTACTTGGTCTTGAACTGCCAACCAAGGGAGGTGGCACTCCTCCAACAAACATGGTTGAAATGGGGGTAGAAATACCCTCTCCAGAGCTAGCTATAACTCTGCTCATAGGAAGACCAATAACAGGTGAAGTAAAGGGAAGAACTTGGATGATAACATGATCATTTAAGTCAGTCAGAGGTGGGTTAAGATTCCTTGCAAACTTTTCATCCTGCAAGTATTCAATCTCTATTGCAGTTGCTTCATCCTCGTTATTCCTAAGTTATGGTTCACTTATAACTTCACTAACTCCTATTGGTTCAAATGAACCGTTAGTATCTAGTCTTCGCTTTTCAGGGGCGGTGGAGGCTCCACTATATCATATGGAGGAAGGTTTTCCAACCTTCTTGAATTATGGAGAGGTTGGTCCTCCACAGCTAAAAATTTGACTCACACACACCTAAAGGCCAACTAAACATAGATAAACCAAACAACACTCACTAAAAATTTTCTAAATTCACACAGACACAACAGATATAAGATATGCCTTCCAAAGGAAATCCTAGGATGATTAGGGCCTAGGTCCAACTAGTGAAGAATTGATAGATGGTTACTTAGTGTCCCATGAATATGTTCTTGGTGACAAGCGCTCGAATCTCCCAACCTCCTTCGCACACTGTCTGCTAGGGTTACCTTCCAAGTCCATCCAAGGTATACCAAAAATAGCCTTCGGTATCACATGTGTATGATACCTAGTGTCAATAGACTAAAGGCTAACACAACTACACTAAGAATATGGAGGAACAGTAGCAAGCCTGATGCTTATGCGTGGGAAGGTTAGCAAATCCCCATACCCTGTCAACACTGGCATCGCATAGGGCCCAAGAGGTGGTATTGACAAGATCCCCAAATGCATAAAAATCCTGATCTATGCTCGAACAAGGAATTGGAGGGTTATCTCCTCAATCCAAGTCCTTACGCGGCCTCGTGCTTAACTCTTGTGTGAGAGGATATTTCCAGATGGTCTCATGTAGAGGAGGATTTACCTAGTGAAAGGCCAACTATGTCTGAATTCAAATACTTATGGACCATTAAAACTCTCTAGTCCACATGTCTAGCCTGAACTAGTTGATGTATGAGCCTAGAAAAAGGAAATTAATAGTAAAATTTTAATTAATTGTTCTTTTTAATGGGTTGTTTTTAGTTAGAGGTAGTGGGATGAAAATGTATGGTGTTATAGACTCATAAAAAATAAAGCCAAAATGATGTAAAAACTAGATTTTCAAAGCAAATGCAACTACAATGCCAACTTTTTCTTTTCTCTTCTTGTAAAATGAAAGCTAATGAATTTTAAAACAAAGAATGAGAAACTACAAGAATTCAATTTTTTTTTATTTTTTTCTTGAAAAATAAAAAAAAGAACACTAGATGCAACCTAATACAAAAAGTATAATTTTTTTTTTTGTCGTTTCTTTTCAAAAAAATTCAAAAACTATAATGCAAATAAATGCAAACTTGAGTAAGTTTGAAAAATCTAAGCATGATTAGAGGAATTTTGAGGTCTAAAATGGGCCTCCTAAGGAAAATAATAAAATAATAGTTAAAATAATAAAATAATATTTATTAATTTTGGAGGAAGAAAGAAAAAAACTACTTTTTGTGATCATATTTCTGACATATCTCCCTGTATTTTTTACTCAAATTTCTATTGGGAGAGATCGTTGGATGTAGAATACATCATCATCACATTTTTTTCAGGTATTTCTTGTTTTTGGGGTAGTGGGGTCCGTCAAAAGTTTGCAATGTGGGTACTCATTGGATGCAGAATCAAATTCTGCATCCAACGAGCTCTCCTGATAGAAATTTGAGTAAAAACACAGGGAGATATGTCGAAAATACGAACAAAAAAAAGTAGTTTTTTTATGACAAATATGTCAATTCAACCATTATGGTTGAATCATTTTATTGAGATTCTATTGGTTCTTGAATTCCAACTCACAAGAAATTATTGTTGGCACATTTTCTTATAAGGCCCATTTTAGACCCCAAATTTCCTCTAATGATAGTTGCAAATGATGCAAATAGACCATATAATAAGACAGTTCACCCAAACTGGAAGAAATGGCACAAAAAACTAGACTTGACGGAACTATGCAATCAAATACTAATAGATCCAAAACAACAAGAATGACTTACTCAGACCACTAACAATAGTACAAAGCATATAATGTTTCCAAGGACTGATCAATGACCTGAACACACACGCACTCATACCTAAGCCAAGTAGGAGGACCTAACCCTTCACCAATGAAGAAATTCAAACACAAAAGAACTCAAGGACTTGTCAAATTAAGTAAAATGTGAAATGTACAAACCTGAGACTTACAGTATCATGTCAGAAACAAAACCTTCCACAAGCATCCGAGCAGACACAAAAATAGGGACAAGCAAGAACCCTATGAACTCAGAGAAAACTATAGGAATACGCGACTATTATAAAGATAAAACACATATGATACACGACTGTCTAGAAGGAAACCCGCGTATACAAAGAGGAACATGTGATTGTCAACAAGAACCTGTGTATGCTTCCAAATTAAAAAAAAGGCATTGACAGACTGGATTTGAACATGGGAAACTAAAAATCGAAGGAAAAATCAAAACAAGTCACAAACATAATCAAAAAGAGAAAAGACTGGTCAAGAAGCCTACACAGAAGACCTGTAACGGGTTGGAATCCCTAGTGGAGTCACTAGTTCTATTGTTCAGGAAAACACAGCATTATAACCTAGGTCCTCTGGGGTTACCAACTTACTGACTAACTTGTAGACAATCAGCCATTTCAGGAATTGAAATAGATATAGGAAAAAAATTGAGCATACCTTATTTATTACGGTCGATCCTAGATTTTCTTCCTCTCTTCAACTCGCTTCTACAGCTTCCAGGGTATCTCCAACCACCTACAAAGAACAAAATATTCTTGCAATATCTTATATATTATATAAATGGTTAATGAAATAACATATTCATAATAACAATGAGATAATTCATAAATCACAATATCCAAGAGTGCACAATACACAATATTGGAAGAAGAACTTTCTTTATTGATAAACAAATGAGATGAGATTATAACCCAACTTCCGAGACAAGGACTCCTCTACAAACTAAGGACACTAAGTTATGCTGCTCCAAGATGTCTGAAGGAATACCACCAACATAGCTTTGCTCTATCAATTATGATTGATTATCCTCAACCCCTACCCTCTATTTATACATGAGGAAATAGATAGGTTGATATTGTTGAGATGGTTGAGGAAGTTGACATAGTTTTTGTTAACACTCTATTTGCAACAGTCTATTTAGGGTATTGACAGAGTTCAAGGAGGGTTCCATTCCTTTAAAAATTATGTGAACACCCTTCACGTTATTAGAGGTGCATGTTCCACATTTTAGAACCGTTAGACGATGAAGAGAGATCAATCTACGGTGATAGACTCTTTTGGAGGTAAAGGCTCATGGTAGCATGGACGATAGAGACAGGTGTCATAACCCAGCGATCCAGGATCACAAGGAAGAAGAGCAACAATATATCATAGTTTTGGCCCAAGACGCATGAGAATGGATTTAGTTGAGTCTGTTAAAGCAGGAGAACATATGAAAGGTCGAGATCAAGGAAAAGCTTAATCAATGTCCCAGAATAGTTTCACTGAGAAAACATGCTCAATGCAAGGAGATTTTCCAAATTGCGAAATGGTTAAAAGCCAGAAAAGTTCGATGGCAGAGATGAAATCAGAAGTAGATCTATGCTCCCATCCAATTTCACAAACTAGACTTGTGTGGATAAATTTATGATTTCAAATAGTGAAAAGTGGTACCGGGCGCGAATATTGATAGTCATGACAAAGAAGGGAATGTATCTATAGTTGAGGTTGTTTTCTCAATTCGAACTAGCACGGACAGTGTCATGATACTAGTTCACAAAGAGGTGGCAGGACCCACTCGGATCGACGGTTGCATGATTGGGTTGATCTCGATAGATGGGTAAGAACATGTCACAATCCAAATATTCTCGTTGTATCAAGAAAGGTGAAATTGGCAGCCGAGGTGAAGAAACATGTACGGTGGATGTGAAAGGTTCCCCCACAAATCGGAGGGCTGAGGAGGCATCCATGCTATAGGTATCGCATCCAGTGCAGAGATGACAGGGGAAGGGACGTTCATATGTGTAATACACCTCCTGGAAGATAGATTGATGTCCCCAAATGTTGTCTTTGATAAACCTAAGGTGAAGGTCCCGTCCAATGATGCTAACTTCCCTGACTCCATAGGTCTAGCATGTGGTTCACGTGGGAAAAATAGTAGGGAAACAGGAAGTGCAGGTTTTTAAATGACGAATAAAACATCTACACAAAGTTAAGAAAAGTCATGAACTGAATCCGCTCAATGCCACTATCACAGTGAATTAAAGAGCAAGAAAGGTCAAATCCACAGCCCTTGAAACCAACTTGGCAGCCACGCAGGAATTGCTTAGAATCTTATCCATATCAGATAATATAATTGAACATTAAAAGGAAAGATCCCCACCCTGGCATCACACATGCTACTTTCACGTCAACTGATATTCAAGATTAGGGCCATCTCCAGTCCATCTCAGCTTGCCCTACATAGCTCCATATTCTGAAGTTGTTGAGGTGTGGAAATGTATAGGTGGTGAGAGGTAAAGGTTGGACCTTGAGAAGTTTTGAGTTCCTTCATAGAAAACCATGGCTATGTGGTTTGAGAAGTTAGTTTGACAAGGGGTATTAATGGTTGGAGAACATGAAATTGTGTTTCTTTGTCATCCTAGTTATCTGCACCAGGAAATCCTCAACCACCGGGGCATAGATGTTAAAAACCTAAGGAGGTTCAACTATTTCCACACATCATTACCCTCAGATGCGTGGTGCATGGGTTTTTGCATCTCGAGGACATTTCTCCGATGCCTCCAGTGGCTGTCACGACCTCTGAAGTCCCAATACGCAATGGTGGCAAAGTTGTTGGAGCGAAGGCTTAGTCTGGGATAGTGGAGGTTTGAATCCTTCATCAATGCCCTTATGATCTCCACTTAATGAACTTGCCATATATGAGGAGGATGTCAAACAAACACCCAGCTATGTGGCCTGCGATAAAACACTCCTCATAGGGAGGAGAGAGAAGCACAAGGATGATAAGTTTCTTAAGATGTTTATCATCATCGAGTGCATGGCCACCCTTTCTCCAGTTCCCTCCTATAACTGTGCTACCAGACAAAGGAAAGGCTAGGAAAATGTCAGGCACCAGGGTGCAGACCTTCTTGCCAACCTTTGAGTGACAGGGTCTGAAAGAAACAGGCCAGTCAGAGGAGGTAGAAAAGCATGTCCAAAATGGCCCGAGTTGGCAACTGACCATCAGCAGGCAGCACAAGGATCGCTTTCACATACCAGGATAAAGAAAACTCTGCTTTGTTAGTCCATGCACTATAGCTCCATAATGTTTGTTCATATTTGTAAACCGTGGCAATAGTTCCACTCACTATACTGTTAATGCATGATTGTGACTGGAAACAGTTTCTTAGGTTTGTTTCAGAGAATCATCTTAGAAATGAAGTATTATAAATGCACTCTCAATAGGGGGAAAAAGAGTTAGATGGAGGGTTGGGAAACCTTCAAAGGCTGAGGTTCTCTATTGTAAAATAAGATCTCTTGCTTGTGTTATGAATAAAATTGCAGAGGAAGAGTTGTTTCTTAAGATGGAGATTCATGTGTTGTTGCTTCTTTCAATATGTATTTTCTTTATGTGAAATGTACATCCTATCTTCATTCCAGCTCATTGATTTCTTTCATGTCTGTAACTGAATGTATAATAGTTTGGAATTCATACATGCTATGGTTTGCTTGTTGCTTCAAACATTTATCAAGTTTTCTTCTAAAGTCGGGTGGAATTCATCTTGCTGGTGCTCCGTGTGATGGGATGTTCTCTCTCATTCCCTAACCACCCGCTAAATATATCCTAATTGTGAGATCGATGTCTATCTTCCCTTTATTTGCAACTCCACTCCATTCTTTTTCTCCTGCAAATGTTCCCTACTCAGGTTTTTGACTCCATTGCCAATGGTCTCTTGCCCTGATAATCCCACCTGCATCTCACATTAATATACTTTGTCCCATTTCAGGAGTCTGGCCTCCTGACCATCCTTGATTGAATATCTTACACAGAGCAAACCTGAAGACAAGCAAGAGATCCCTCTCTGACTACGGAAGGCTGGAGGTGCAGTCTAAAGTAGTTCTGTTGTTACTCAGGAGCGGGCCTTCCTTCAACCTTCGGGCTCAATCCTGGTGCTAACAAACTGGTGCCGTTGCCGGGGAACAAGGTTGAAGATCATCCCTGGGAAAAATGACATGGTTTTAGATCTAGTTGTTGATGGTGAACAATAATCAGACATCAAGAAGGTTGAGCACGTTTCACCTGGCGACTCCACTCTTGAAGGGTTCAGACTTCACCGACTCCACTGGTGGTACGACCTAGAAATCAAATGGTCAGAAAAAAGACAGGAAGGCTTCGTCCCAAAAAAAATGAACCCTTTGTAAGGCCCAAGAATGCATGGTGAAAGGTTAACATGCTCGAGTCTACGTTTCTTCCAAGAAGCTTTGTCTTGTCTTGTAGGTTTGTTCTTATCCCTCCCTAGATTTATCAAGACAACCTTCTATGGTTCAATTCATTCTGAACAGAGCTATGAATATATTCTTGTTTATCCTTATTTACGAACCGAAAGCATTGCGTCGTCTTGTACATCTGGTTTTGACCTAGATTTTTCTCTAGAGGCCCATGACGTCAAAGGTCACCCCTATGAAATTCATTAAACCTCATATGATAGCATAGCTATTGCGCCTAAACTGGTCTCTCCCATTTTTCCAAGTGGGTGCAAGCCACTACAATTGCCTCCCATCCTCCATGATTTCCCCACAAAACATTACAAGTACCTCCCCAAATTTGACGGAGAACCCAAAGGATTCACTGCTGAGAAACATTTAAAAGCCTTTGAACATTTCTCTGACCTTTTTGAGATAGAACATGATGATGTCTGCATGAGGGCTTTCGCCCAGTCCTTGCAAGGAGATGCTAAAGAATGGTTCAAGCACTTGTAGCCTAAGTCCATCAATACTTGGGAAGAGTTTTCTTGCACCTTCTTAAAGTTTTGGGGTAGGAGAAGGCCATTAGATCAAATAATTTCATAATTTTAATCCCTGAAGAGACATGAGGGTGAGGCCATATCTATTTTTAACAGAAGATTCGCAAGCTTTTATTATAACATGCCTAAGGAATTCTAGCTTCTTGAGAATGCTGCTAAAACCTATTATGCAGCCACCTTTCCTCCTGAGCTGTCCTTGCTTCTTTTGGAAAGAAAATCAACCACTCTACAGCATATGTTTACTGATTGTTTGGAGGTTGAGGAAAACCATAAGATGTCAAAAAACCTTTCAAGTCAAGACAACGGTGGTGAAATAAAAGATACATCAAAATTGGTTGGGCCCTACTAGCAGAATGGGAGAGTCCTAGTCCCGCTAAATCCCTCTCCTGGTATATAGAAAGATGACCAACCCGATATAGGAACATATGGTCCTGCAGGCTTGTTCTCTGAAGATTGCGATCTACGCCGCCCCGGGTCCGTACAAGACGATTTTAAGAAGGAATTTGGTGCGCCTGTGTACGATGAATATGAGCATTAGAGGAAATTTGGGGTCTAAAATGGGCCTTATAAGAAAATGTGCCAAAATAAGTTTTTGTGAGTTGGAATTCAAGAACCAATAGAATTTCAATAAAATAAGTCAACCATAATGGTTGAATTGACATATTTGTCATTAAAAAAAACTATTTTTTTTGTTCGTATTTTCGACATATCTCATTATGTTTTTACTAAAATTTCGATCGGGAGAGCTCGTTGGATGCGGAATTTGATTCTGCATCCAATGAGTACCCACATTGCATACTTTTGATGGACCCCGCTACCCCAAAAACAAGAAATACCTGAAAAAATGTGATGATGATGTCATCATCACGTTTTTTCATGTTTTTCTTGTTTTTGGGGTAGCGGGGTCCATCAAAAGTATGCAGTGTGGGTACTCGTTGGATGCGAAATTTGATTCCGCATCCAACGAGCTCTCCCAATCGAAATTTGAGTAAAAGCACATGGAGATATGTCGAAAATACGAACACAAAAAGTAGTTTTTTTCTTTTTTCCTCCAAAATTAATCAATATTATTTTATTATTTTAACTATTATTTTATTATTTTTCTTAGGAGGCCCATTTTAGACCCTAAAATTCATCTAATGGTAGAATACCTGTGGGATGTACCTAAGGAGTTGGCTATTGAACCAGGACCTGCTGATGGAGAGGACCAAGATGCAATGCGATGTCAGGAGGTTAAAGCAAAAAAGGGTGATAAGGGCATTGAAAGTGATAACCTATGCTTGTGTTATGACTCTTTTGAATTAATACGACACATGATTAGAGCCTCTAAGAAAAAACAAAAAGAAGGGGAGATGGTGCAGTCCAGAAACCTATATGGAAGAGGAGATGATAAAAAGAAACCACCATACAATCCCTCTCTAGCTACCGATACATTGGGAATTTGTGATGAGATTTCGAGCCATGGAGAAGGATGCAATAGCCCTCAAATAAATATGTTTTTCAATTTTCCGCCTTCACGAGTACCACCTCACACAGGAGGAATATGCCTACTCTGTTTCGTTGGAGAGACGGAGGACCTCCATCCTGAGGCACATCAAGCTCTTGTTGCAGAAATTTCGAGCGAAATAAGGGATGTTTCATTGAAGAAAGACTATGTGGGCCCCCTTCTACAATCTTCCGAGTATCAGCATAACAAATCACTAGAGGAAGGGAGTTTTGGACGTATTTCCCATGAGCATAAAACATAGTACGTTGGAGGTTGTCATGTTTTCTATGACCCCATAGCAGGGTACATGGAAGGGTTGGGTAAGGATGATGACTGGTCACATTACTACTTTAGAGAGTAGTCTATTTCCCTCTCCCATTATCTATTTCATTTTTGTCCATCAAGCACAAAAAAAGAACAAAACTATTGGGCAAGTTGCTTGATTGGCTTCATTGGAAGTCTGATTTCACTTAATCGGACTTATGCACTAAATTAGGTAGAGTAGGTAGGAAAAAATAATATTGGCAATCATATAGCATTTCCTTCATTACTATTTTAGTTTGTTTTCATTTTCAATTGCAAGCACATGTTTTGCAGTCAAGAACATCGTTTGTGAGAGTGGCATGAGTTCGATGAAGCAGTAGCTCAGAGAAAAATGGAGCTTTCGAAGAAAGATTGGAGACAACCCAATATATTTGGCACTTGGTCTACAGGGTTTCTTTGCTACCTGACTGGGAGGACAACATCCCTCATGGAACCAACAGTTAACACTCCATTTGCAACAGTCGATTTAGGGGCTTGACAAAGTTCGGGGAGGGTTCCATTCCTTTAAACATTATGTGAACACCCTTTAGGTTATCAGAGGCACATGGTCCACATTTTAGAACCGTCAGACGATGAAGAGAGATCAATCTATGATGATAGACTCTTCTGGAGGTAAAGGCGCATGGCATCATGGACGATAGAGATAGGTGTCATAACCCAATGATCCGAGATCACAAGGAAGAAGAGCCATGATAGATCATAGTTTTGGCCCAAGACGCATGAGAATGGTCAAATTTTGGCTTTAGCTGAGTCTGTTAAAGCATGAAAACATATGAAAGGTCGAGATCAAGGCAAATCCTGATCAATGGCCCGAAACAGTTTCACTGAGAAAACATGCTCGATGGAAGGAGCTTTTCCAAATTGTGAAACGGTTAAAAGCTAGAAAAGTTCAACAGCAGAGATGTAATAAGAAGTAGATATACGGTCCCAGCCGATTTCACAAACTAGAATTGTGGGGATAAGGTCACAATTTCAAATCACGAAAGTGGTACCGGCCACGACAAAGAAGGGAATGGATCTACGGTTGAGGTTCTTTTCGCAATCCGAACTAGCACGAACATTGTCATGATCCCAGTTCACAAAGAGGTTGTAGGACCCACTCGGATGGATGGTTGCATGAAGCGGTCGATCCCGATAGATGGGTAAGAACAAGTCACGATCCAAAGATGCCCGTTGTATCTAGAAAGGTGAAATTGGTGGCCAAGGTGAATAAATGTGGACGGTGGATGTGAAAGATTCCCCCCCAAATCGGAGGGCTGAGGAGGCCTCAATGCTGAAGGTATCGTATCCAGTGTAGAGATGACAGGGGAAGGGACGTTCATATGTTTAATCCACCTCCTAGAGGATAGATTGATGTCCCTAAATGCTGTCTTTGATAAACCTGAGGCGAAGATCCTGTCTAATGATGCTAACTTCCCCGACTCCACAGGTCTGATGCGTGGTTCACGTGGGAAAAAAATAGGGAAACAGGAATTACAGGTTTTGAAATCACCAATAAAACATCTACACAAAGTTAAGAAAAGCCACAAACTAAATATGCTCAGCGCCATCGTCACAGCGAATGAAAGGGCAAGAAAGGTCAAATGCACAGTCCTTGAAATCAACTTGGCAGCCATGTAGGAATTTCTTAGAATCTTATCCATATCAGATAAAATAATTGAACATTAGAAGGAAAGATCCCCACCCTGGTGTAACACATGATACTGTCACGTTGACAGGTATTCAAGATTAGGGCCATCTCCAGGCCATCTTGGCTTGCCCTACATAGCTCCATCTTCTGAAGTTATCGAGGTGTGGAAATGTATAGGTGGTGAGAGGTAAAGGTTGGAACCCAAGAAGTTTTGAGTCCCTTCGTAGAAAACCATGGCTGTGTGGTTTGAGAATTTAGTTTGATAAGGGGTACTGATGGTTGGCGAACATGAAATTGTGTTTCTTCATTGTCCTGGTTATATTCACCAGGAAATCGTCGACCATGGGGGCACAGATGTTAAACACCTAAGGAGGTTCAACTTTTTCCACACATCCTTACCCTCAGACATATGGTGCATGGGTTTTTGCATCTCGAGGACATTTCTCTGATGCCTCTAGTGGCTGTCATAGCCTCCAAAGTCCCAACACACAATGGTGGTAGAGTCGTTGGAGTGAAGGCTCAGTCTAGGATAATGGAGGTCTGAATCCTTCATCAACTCCCTTATGATCTCCACTTAACGACCTTGCCATGGATGAGTAGGATATCAAACACACACCTAGCTACGTGGCCTGAGATAAAACCCTCCTCATAGGGAGGAGAGAGCTGTACAAGGATGATAAGTCTATTAAGACGTTTATCATCATCGAGTACATGGACACCCTTTTTTGGTTCCCTCCTATAACCGTGCTACCAAACAAAGGAAGGGGTGGGAAAATGTCAGGCACCAGGGCGCAGACCTTCTTGTCAGCCTTTGAGTGACATGGTTTGAAAGAAACAGGCCGGTCAGAGGAGGCAGAAAAGCATGTTCAAAACAGCCCGAGTTGGAAATTAACCATCAACAGGCAATGTAAGTATCACTTTCACATATGAGGATAAAGAAAACTCTGCGCTGTTAGTCCATGCACTACAACTCCATAATTTTTGTTCATATTTGTAAATTGTGGCAATAGTTCCACTCTCTATACTGTTAATGCATGATTGTGACTGGAACCCGTTTCTTAGGATTGTTTTGGAGAATAATATAGGCACTGAAGTATTATAAATGCACTCCCGATAGGGGGAAAAAGAGTTAGTTGGAGGGTTGGGAAACCTTCAAGGGATGAGGTTCTCTATTGTAAAATAAGATCTGCTACCTGTGTTATGAATAAAATTGTAGAGTAAGAGTTGTTTCTTAAGACGGAGATTCATGTGTCGTTGCTTCTTTCAATATGTATTTTCTTTATGTGAAATGTACATCCTGTCTTCATTCCAATTCGTTTATTTATTTCATGTCTGTAACTGAGTGTATAACAATTTGGAATTCATACATGCTATGCTCCGCCTCTTGTTTCAGACATTTATCAAGTTTTCTTCTAAAGTCATGTGGAATTCATCTTACTGGTGCTTGATGTGATGGGTTGTTCTCTCTTTTCCCCTAAACACCCACTAAATACCTCCTGATTGCGAGATCGACGGCTATCTTGCCTCTGTTTGCAACTCCACACCATTATTTTCCTCCTGCAAATGTTCCCTACTTGGGTTTTCGACTCCATTTCCAGTGGTCCCTTACCCTGATAATCACACCTGCATCTCACATTAATATAATTTGTCCCATTTCAGGAGTCTAGCCTCATGACCATCCTAAATTGAATATCCTACACGGAGTAATCCTGAAGACAAGTGAGATATACCTCTTTGACTGCGCAAGGCCGAAGGCGCAATCTAAAGCGGTTCTGCTGTTACAAGGGAGTAGGCCTTCCTTCAACCTTCAGGCTCAATCCTGGTGCTAACAGTTATGATTAAACGCTCAATTTTCCTCAACTAATCATTTTTACATATTTTTCACTACAAATTAAGGCATACACGATTATTGATATAGGTAAGTCGCGTAGGATACACATCTTTCTTTAAGGAAACTCGTGGGTGCAATGCATACACGAGTTTCAATGCACATACTCGCATATGATGCATAGGTTTCTATGTAAATAGTCACGTATTCAACCCGGATGTCCAAACAAAAATATATCCAGCTGGTAAGGTAATGTTGTATCAAAGTTCATGCATGTCTATAGTGTTTTGGATACTTCAATACAATTTTTCCTTTTGTGTTCCGACACATTGGGTGTTAGTACTTGGACGGAGAAGTGCCATTTTACATGATAACAAAACCTTTGGATTCATTTTTTCAAAATAATTTATGATCATCGATCCCGAAAGAACATACGCTATTGTAAAAATTGGACTACCTAGTTCGAAGAAATCCATGCAGTCCTTCCTAGCTAATATTAACTTTCTAAGAAGGTTTGCACCCAATTTTTCCAAAATGGTTAGACCATTGCAAGATTTGATAAAAAAAGATGTACCATGTAAGTGGTCTGACACTTAGAAATATGTTTTTGATAAACTTAGGAAAGCTATTGGAAATGCTCCTACATTGATGTCCCGGGAATTTGAAAAATATTTTATTCTTTATACTTTTTATATAGACTTTTCTTATGTTGTTGTTTTGACACATAAATAGGAAGAGGATGTTGAAATCCCCATTTTGTTTATTAGTTACAAGTTTAAAGGATATGAGTTAAATTACTCTCAGGTTGATAAACAAGCTTATACAGTTTATAAATATGTAAAATATTTTAGACCCTATTTATTGAAATCTAAAACTAAGGTGATTGTCCCTTATGAAGCCATAAGAAATGTCTTGATTCAGAAAGAGTCCCAATGGATGACTACACTTCAAAAATACAACTTAGAGATCAAGCAAATCAAAATTATCAAAGGAGAAGGTTTGTGCTTGTTAGCTTCTCATTCTAATGATCCAAAGCAGGAACATCAATGGAAACAAAAGGAAGATATATCTGAGGATATTGTAAACATTATTTCTGATCCAGCCTCCGAATGGTATGATGAGATTAGATTCTTTCTTACACATGAGTATGATCCTACAAACTTAGACTTCAAGAAGAATAGAGATTTAAGAATGAAAGTTTCACCTTATCAGTTCATTGATGGTGTTCTTTTGAGAAGGAATTATCATGGTGTTTTCCATAGGTGTCTACAAAAGGCTGAAGCTAATAATATGTTGTTCGAATTGCATGCAAGACTTGCGGGAGGACATTATTTAGGAGAAACAACTGAGCACAAGATACTCAGAGCTGGATATTATTGACAGAATTATTTAAATATGTGTATGATTTTGTTAGAAGATGTGAAGCCTACCAAAGATGTGTTGGTAAGATAAAGAAACCTGATTTTCCCCTCCATCCTGTCACTATCCAGTTTCCCTTTCATCAATGGGGACTAGATTTTGTTGGTCTCATTACTCCTCCTTATTCCTTGCATCATATTTATATCCTTATTTCAACAGACTATTTAATTATGTGGGTAGAAGTAATTCACCTTAGGGTTTCCAATACTAACTCAGTGATATATTTCCTAGATAGTAACATTGTCGCTAGGTTTGGAGTCCCATCATATTTGGAATTTGATAATGCATCTTATTTTTATTCTATTGATCTTACTCAATATGCACTTAAAAAGGTAATTAAAATAAAATAATTTGCAAACTATTACCCACAAGGAAATGGATTATCAAAGTCTTCCAATAAAAATTTGATTAATATTCTAAAGAAAATGGTGGCCACTCAACACAAGAATTGAAGCAACCGTCTTGTTGGCCTCTTTCTCCTTCTTGTCTTGACCCGTGGTTCAAAAACAACACAATACTAATAAGACACCACAAGACATCATCCCGATAGAGCAATCTCCGTCGGAAACACCTGCAAGGCAGGCACAGTCTCACCCGAGATATCTAATGGGTAACCTCCAGAACCATGTTTCTACAGTTGGTGAGGGATTATAGTCCCTTAGCACTCAACGAAGGAAAACGGATGATGAAGTCTATTACTATGTGACTGGGCACAACTGTATGTTAGTGCACACGTGACATGACCCTGCATTTAACCTCAACAACTAGCACAACTTGTGCAACACAATTGATTCCTTCAATTGACAGGTAGTGTGCGACTTATGCATTAAATTAGGGAAATAACCATGAAATTATACACAACATTCCAACATTTATTTAAACAATCATTCATGCACTGATTAGTAAGAGGCCTCCATGCATTGAATAGTAACTCATCAATATACATTAATAAAATAAATGACATTCACATAAACATTCAACATCAATCAATCATTCAAGACAGGAAATAACGTGAAAACCCATCTAGGAAAAACCACCAAGGTGCTCTTCATCTGGAATGAGAAATGGGTATAGCAACTTGCAGTCGGTGACCTGCAGACTATTATTATGATAGGTCTTTATGAATCAATCATCTTTCTCTCATACTCTCTGGTTTATTCTTCTATCTACTCCTACTAATCCACACACAGCATGGATCAACTCCTCTACCTCTACTATCTGCGCACTCAGCTACAGATTCCTTCTGCTTCTAACTGTTTGCACACATAGCTGCAAGATCTACGATGCATTGTCCATTATATTAAATTATATTTAGTAGCCACGATCTTCTTGACCTGTCGCTTTCTATCCATTACCCACTTGCACACATGCAAGCTCGTCGTTCCTCTATCGCACGCATGTTCAATCCTTTTGCGTCAGTTCCTTTGCTTCCTTCACGACCTACTTTCCTTCTTGTCACGCATGCAAATTTCCTTCGTTGCTTATGCACTAACCTCTTCTTTGTGCAAATTTCCTAGCCTAATAGGACCCCAACACTCACATGTGTCTCATCCCGAGCCACTAAGTAAAAAGGGTAGTCTTCTCAAAATTTCCCACCGCAAAAATTCATGTTTCTCCCCCAAAAAATTATGTCTCTGGCACCGGCTGTGCCATAGGACCAAAATTGTCCTAAGATTACTTCACCATCTGCTGCAGCCTAGCAACTTCCTCTGTTACTTTTTCTGCCTGTGCGGCCAATTGTTCCACTTAGTCGGAATTGATATGTTCCGATGGACCTGCCTCAACTGACTGTGTAATTGTTCCAATTTTCTGCTGCAATGACTGAATCAGACATGTGATCTACATTGCTTATGACTAGTACACCTCAACTTCTGCTTCCCTAGTCCGCTCTTGTTTAGGAAGAGCCTGGAATTCCTACTGCAGTTATTTTATCTCAGTCATCTTGGTCACTTTCTCTTGAAACAACAAAATTTTCATCTCTTCCTTTTCTGCACTGATTTTCTCATTAGGTTTGCACATGCTTTCTCTTATGTTCTCTATAGTCATGTCTTCGAGAAGCACTTCCCATATCATGGAAACGAATTCTACTACCTTAGCACATAATTCTTCTCCTTCAATTATCGTCCTAGAAGCCTCATTTGCTGCACTTCTTCGCTCCTCGAGCACCTCAGAAGGCGTGCTCAGAACCTTCCTTACTTGAAGCTCTTCAACCTGCTTCTTAATTTTTTCTATGATATGTGCCAGTTGGGAAACTTTAGTTTCCGAATCCTCATCTTTGCGACCCACTTCAGGTGGGAATTCTATGATTGCGCTTTTGATAGTTTCAGCTAGTGCGATGTGGCTTTGATCGTGCGCCACAATTTATTATTCCTTCTATGCAATGAGGGTGATGCGCCCTTGAATTTCTTGTTATTTTTCCTTAAGGACAACCTTGTGTACCTTTTCCTTCCTTTGTTGTTTTGTTTCCTGATAGGAAACATAATTTTCCCTTAGCTATTTCATAGAATTCACCCAAGGCCATCTTGGAGAATTCGATATGCACTGTGTCAAATTCCTTGACAACATCATCAAAGGCACTCGTCTTTTTCCCCGTTTCCAGTGCATTTTCCTGAATTTTTACTTTGATCGATGCCACTAGCTCTGGTGTGACTAATGGGATGATGGGATCCACGCAATATGTCTCATCCTCAATAGTGGCTTTGACCTCTTTAATGGCGTCTATCAACTTATTAAGGTGGTTCCCAGCTTGATCAGCTATGCTTACCTATTGGGCCTTCAGACTGGCAAGGTTTTCCTTTGCAACCTCAGTGACAATATTTTCTAACTCCTGCACATCATCCTCAGTCAATGTGTTTGCATTAGCCATTTTGTCAACTTTCCTCTTTTTGTTTCGTGACCTACGTTCTTGTTGCTGCATTTGTGCTTGGGTCTGGACATTCTCCTGACTAGGCATGTGCTCTGAATAACCATGATCAGAGCTACAACTATCCTCATTATCATCTTTTTCTTTTCTTCTTGCGACCGATTGTCCTTCTCGTCACCTCCCTCATTTCCTTGGCCATTTTCTTGACCATTACCTTGGTTATCTGCTGGGTCTTCTTAGTTCTGGTCTGTAGGTAGCAGCTCTACCAATGGGTTGTTCCATTCATCCAGCCATTGTTGGACAATTACATCCACATCAGCATCGGTGATCATGAACCCATCATTGTGCGCTTGTTTTGCTGGATCGTTCCTTGGATACACAATCATATTATGCGTGCCAGCCTGGAAATTTATGAAGGCCACATATCTATGCATTGTCACTACACGTATTCTATGTGTTCTCCTAATAACAATAAGAAAGGCCTCGACGTGCAGAAAAAACTCAATGTTGTTATCCATCTGGTGGGGCTTGTTCTTCTTTCTATGCTATTAGTTTTGATACTTTGTGCCAAGGAAAAGTAATGGGGCATCCATTTATAGGTATTCTAGTGGATTGGACCATAGAATAAATGATTTAAGGATGAGCAGCCAAGAGTATTGAAATTTGTGATTACGCTCCTCCTATTCCTGCTATGCATCGTCTATCAGTTCATTGAATAGAAGCTCCGACCAATTGAAAATAACTCCTTTTCAGAACAACTCTATAAGCTCTACTACTCCAAAGTACATTCATTTTCTCTCATCTTATGCAAAAATTTGTGAGATAGGAGTTTTGTGGGAAACCACACTATGTTGACCTCAAGAGGGGAAATCTGAAATCCCCTCCCCACACGTTGAAGCTTTTACTTCTGCTTCATCTTGGTGGTCTCCTTTTGGTGCAGATATGGCACTGGGTCTTTACCTGACTTTGGAAGACCTGTTATTGGAGAAATAAGCTTGATGTCAACTGGGTATGGTTGATCGAGCCATAAGCATCCCCTATGGAAACAGACCAGAAGTTGTTTCACGTATGTGTTAACCTATAGACTCTGGACGAAATGTGGTTGGCATGAACAACAAGTCCATCATTCCTCTGTTGGCAATGCCACTAGCCCAATGCATCAGTACTAAGACCTACACGTCAGTAGGTTTGTCTTGATTCATAGTCATAAGGTTGCTTACTTCTAAGACAAACTGCAGATGAGTGTCAACATCTTCAAATGTCAAGTTATAGATCTTGGGCATCAGATTCTTTAGTAGGGGTACATTTCTAGGGATTCGAGGTGAGAGTAAAGCTCTGAATGCTTTCTTTGGAAGCGTCACCTCCTTTGCATCATCTCTCCTTGGCCGAACATATTACGAGAAGCATTCTTATTCCCTCCCAACACTCCTGTCTCTACGAGGTGGTGAGTCCTTGTCCATGAAGGCATCATCCTCTGTATCTTCCTCCATTAGTATTTCCTTGGGTTTCCTACAATGACCTTGTCCTTGCATTTCCTTGATGGTGGTGGTGCGGATGACTCTCCAGCCACTTTCTCGTCATCTTGTCTCGACTCCATGAAAGGTGATGTAGCTGTAGCTATAGCTGGTGGTCTCTGAACTAGGTTCAACACAGTGTGTGAACCATGGGTTTGGATAATAGTAGGGGCAGTTTCTATACCAACCTCAGGAGGGGGTTTCTTCCTCATTACTACCATTCAATCAAGCTTTGGCTGCTGTATCTCAGGCGATTGTATTTCTTCCTCAATTGGGAAACCTGAGATAATAGTTGCGTCAGATAGTTCACTATCACTCGGGATCTCTATAACCATGGGTGTCGGCTCACTAAAAAAGGAATGACATGCTTCGACTCTACAAATGCTTGGCTCTAGTTCTCTCTTGCTCACTCTATGTTCGTAAAAGAATGCTTGATGGCGAAGCCTTGTAATTATACTCTCCAACGCGTCATGTAGTCGTCATGCACTAGGAGGTTGATGTCTAATTAGTCACATGGGCCTCTGGGCCAACGTGTCCCTCCATTAAGTTGTTAACTTTAGTACTGCGATGTAATTGTAAGAACAGTTATGGCAGATCTGTCGGATGTGACCCTAAAGCATGCCTTCATTCTCGTCGTATCTCATCAAATTAATGACACTTAGATGTCATAACCACCTCAATATTCACCGGATATTTGCACTTTAATGTCATCCAACCTGTCATTTTAAATTTTTGTAGCACTTCACACCTTTTCCTACACTTCTCTCTTTTTCGTGCGCTTGGCGCTTTTTCCTGCATTTTGCACTAGTTCTGTCGCAGACATGCGACAAAATAATTTATTTATTTTGGCCTTTTTTTCACACGATGTGATTCTAGCTAGGAATTTTATGACCATCATAGAATGGTTTTGATGCCTAGAAATTCGCAGGTAACAACAGTTAGGGATTATCCCTAGTAAACGTTCCCAACTAGCCCGTTACTATTTGGTGTCGGGAATCTGTCCAATTTACGGTCCGGCTACCGTAGGTCAAGTAACCAAAATGAAAGGTTTTACTGGTTCCATCCTGGTCCATCGTGTATATTTTAGTTTTTTATGTTTAAGTATGATATGAAAGTGCCTATCTAAGAATTTAGATTAACAGAGAATACGAGGAGCGGTCACAATGTGATGCGCAGGTTCTTACCTCTCATCTTAACTCACCTGCATCTAAATCACACACAACAAGAAACTAAAACTAACTATCTAAACTATCCCTAGGGATCAAGATTATCATTTATCAATGAGTAATGTGTTTCTTCGCATGCATTAAGAGAAATCACAGATAGTTGTTACTTAATTCAAAACACATGAACATTAATAGATATATGAACAACAAGATAGCTCATTGTTTATGAAAATCCTTCATTACTCATAGTGTAAATTTCATAGAATAAACTAGAGCACATTCATAACAAGAACATAGGTTCAAAGAGTCAGAACGATCTCACAGTTAATGGATGCACGCTGAAAATGAAATAGTTCACATTCAAAAAATCCATAGCACAGCATTTGAAATCTTCCAGCAAGCTTTCTCCAACAGGAAACTTGTAATTCTTATTGCAAAAGGAAATAGTTCTTCTTACAACATACTCTCACAAGTCTATCTGGGATAAAGTCCCTTATTACATCTAACTCTCCTATATTTATACAAAACAACAAAATTTTTAGGCCGCCCCTTGGTGACCTTTGGGATCCCCCTCTGACCTTTGGGCTCCCCCCCAACCGTTTAATCTCACAATGTTGTCTTTTAGTGAGTGCTCATGATTTATACAATACGTTACATTTCAGATTAAGATTTAAGAGCACTTTATAAAAAAGGGACCAGCTTGGTAACTGATGAACTTTCCCAATCTTGGGCCTCTGCTGCTATCGATTTTGCTCAGTAATCTGTTGGTCTTCTTGAGATCCTGTTGATCTTAGACCTTCACTTTCTTCTTTTTGAGCAACATCTCTGCTTCTTACTTTTCCTTTCCTCAGCCAACTCCCTTTTGCTTTGTCTTTTAGTTATGTCTACTTTGCAGCATCAATCATCTTTTCATGAATAACCAAAAACTGTATCAGTCCATTTCCCTTCTCCATATGCATTCTGTAATATAAACTATACACAGTGTTAATGCATGAAAAGAAAAAATGATGAAAAAGAAATCCTGTGAGTTTGTGTCTTGAAAACCACTAAAAGCACTATCCAAACTAAAATCACAAGCCTGATAAAATAGATTATCTCAATCCAGGCCGCATCTGGACTAATTCGAAATCCTCTGATGAAAGTATGAATCATAAAAATGTAACCACCAATCTGATCCCTAAACTGCGCTCTTCATTTCAGAGAAACACTAGACTCGACCAAAACTCAAAGAGAAACTTCATCGTCCCAAAAAATAGAGTAAAAGCACACAACAATGGCGGGAAAAACCCTCACTGGCAGGAAAAATACTAAGTATCAGGCGGACAAACTCTTCATCAGCAAATGGAACAACTGTATGTCGGACGATCAGTTCACTAAGCCTCCGCAATGGAGAAAGTCATACAGACTAAGGGTTCTACAGAAAAATAAAAACATCGGCGGTCGACAAATCTAAAGCTAAAGGTCGAAGCTTAGAACCACTAATCATCGGCGATGTAGTTTACTAGAAAGCCACAATGACGGATGTCAAACCAACTACGGGTCTCGGTAATCATGAAACCATCGGTGATCGAAAGCTTTAACTACTATGTATCGCCATGATAGTTCAGTAAGCCACCCCAATGGCAGGAAACAAACATGCTACGACTTCCACAATCAAATGAAAACATCGATGATCGGAAGAACTAAGCACTACATATCGGTGAGTTTAGAACTAAGCAACTCCGCAGTGTCGGTGAGACAAACAACAAGGCCTCTGAAATGATGGCGTCACTGGAGACTACAATTTTGACTATGATAAAACAAAAACATCGAAATTTAAAAGTAAAAGTTTTTTGAAAAATAAACAAAGGAGATAAAAACCAATTGGCGAAAAACATGACTTTCCATCGGGACGTTCATGCCTTGGCTTCCGCAACGGTGACTGCGTAGAGAACTACAGCCCCGATTCACCGTTCAAAATACTTCCGACAGTGAAAACAAAATATATCATGACAAAGCAAAAGGTTTGAATGAATCGGCGAAAGTAAAACTATCCATCGATGACATAGGGAACTCATGCCCCGATTTGTAGTTCAACTCACTTTCGATAGCGATCATCAGCAAAATCAAAACAAACGTTAAGTACTCAAATAAATCGAAATTCTTTTCAGCTGGGTGATGGAAATATTAGTTCACTTCACCTCTGAAACATCGACGACAAAGAGAACTAAAGCTCCAACTCAACACAAATAGACTTCCGATAGCGATGAAGGAAATCATTTAGATCAAAAGGACATCATTTTCAAATCAAATTTTAAACTCCACAGTCAAAAGTATTGGCAGACAAAAAACAGTCATTAGAGGAAATTTCGACTCAAAATGGGCCTCCTAAAAAGAATTAATAAAATAATAGTTAAAATAATAAAGTAATATTTATTAATTTTCGAGGAAGAAAAGAAAAAAACTACCTTTTTGTTTCTATTTTTTACATATCTCCCCGCGTTGTTACTCAAATTTCGATCGAGAGAGCTCGTTGGATGCGGAATTTAATTCCACATCCAACAAGCTCTCTTGATCAAAATTTGAGTAAAAACACGGGGAGATATGTCGAAAATACAAACGAAAAAAGTAGTTTTTTTATGATACCTATCCCCAAATTTATATTAAAAAAGTGTTTAAGACCTATACAGTATTTCAAATTTAAAGCAATTTCATTGGCTAACAAATGATGACATGGAATTTGAATAAAAGTTAAAAGGCCCATTTTGAGTTGAAATTTCCTCTAATGTTTCCAAAAAGCATGAAAACATATGACCTCAATTCAAATTCAAACAATCCAAATTTGTAGTAGATGAAAAGCAGAGTTCAGGAATCCAAACAATCCCAGGCAAGATAAAATTAAAAAGGAGGGTCCAAAATTTGAAAAATTTGGGAAAAAAGTTGCAGCTGCAACAATTGGCGACTACCTGGTGAACATAGATCTCTCGACAACTTCTTCTTTGAGCAACAGACTGTTTTGACAATAAAACCAACATGTTGAATTCTTCTAGATGTTTGATTTCCCAAATGGAAAATGTATGTACTTTTAATCATTGATGATAGTCCAATTTAGGAAAATGGAAACCAAGATTTCAAAGTCAAGATCACTCTTTTGAGGCCAGGAATATGAGTTTCATTTTTTACCTCTGTCTTCAGGTAGCTCCTAGCTTGGACACCATAGGATTGTAACATATGGTAAACAAAAATATTCATTTGTTCCTCATTCCCATGCCATTTTGCACTTTTGTGCTTTTGGACATTTTTGTCCTTTTTGAGTCCTCTTGCATGCCTTTATTTCTGAATTTTTATTCCGGCTCCTCTATCCATAGTGTCCTTTTGTGTGAGAGATGTATTGATTTTTCAGCTCAAGGACAGAGAAGAACTTTGGCAATCATGTACTCATATGGTTCAGTACTTTGTTTTGATACATATTTCTTTCTTAGGATATTTTTTGACTCTTATTTGCCTTTTTGATTTCAATTCTTGGCATGGGATCATTTATATATAATATACTGTTTACCCTGATTCCTTTTCATGGGTCTTTACTGTCACCCCCTCGGACATTTTTAAATGTGAGATGGATGGAACCTCGAAATAGTATTCCAGACCTTTTGATCTTGATTTGTTTTACAAGGATTAAGTAGGACTTCAATGTGTTCATAGCCATTTAGGAAAACTTCTAAACTAGAAGAAATTCTTTCAAATAAATCAATAGTACATAGTCTTATAATCAAGGATTTTTGTTAACCAGAATTCTGATGCTCTCCATGCAACCAAAAGTTTGCTTCTTTTATTGAAATCAATCAAAATATAACTAAAACAAACAGAAATAAAATAAATAAAAAATGAACAACCAAATCAGTTTATTTATGTGCAAGATAATCAAGAAATAAAAACTAGGAAAATAAAGTTTGAGAACTAACCACTAACTGGTCATTTCTCTTCCCACCCCTGTAAATATGGAAGCTTGTAAGTTGAGGGGCTAGGCTTTACTGCAAATTGAAAAAGGCCTACCCATTATCAAAAACTACATCTACTATTTTACAATCAATCTCATCAGCCTGTGAAAATCGAAGGAGATTGGGATGGGTGTCTGGTGTACTGATAGATTCTTTCGCTTGGTAGTTTCCCGGTTCCAGCTCAATTAGATAATTTCCCAACACGGAATTCACTGGTTCATTCTTACATTCCAACTCAGTAACATTGTGCTTCATGTGGGGCTCTCTTAATACTTTTATCTGATTTTGATTTTCCTTATGAGGCAACCGTAGATGTGACCAATCTGATGCAAAGTATCCATTTATCTTTGCTGACTAGTCTCAATTCAAAACAAGTGCATAAAAATTAGGTATGTCTGCTACTACAATATCAATGTACTGAAATATATTTTCATTTGTGGATAAGCAAATCAAAACATCTTCCATTTCCCCGACTACTTTCACATTGGTCCTGTCTAGTTGAGTAACCTGCCAAGTAGTTGGTTTAGGTTGTCCATTGATCTTCTTGCAGACTGCCAGTGGCATAACATTGACTGCTGACCTTGAGTCTACTAAAAAATTGTGCACATTATGGTTTAAAATCTCAAAATTCAAAAGGAAAGGTGGGGTTTTAAACCTAGCCTTACCTCCCACACTTGCTTCAACAATTTCTTCTATAGGTTGGTTGTTAGTGGGAAGCTCTTCCTCTGGTACTTCAAGTGATTTTAACAATTTTTCCTTTTGTTGAGGTACATTAGACATTTTAAATAATGAAATATTTGCCTTAGCCCTTTTAATGTCCTCCACAATATCGTACCCCATTTCATGTGCTTTGAGATTTTCCGTGACACTATCAACTTTGTCTTCAATAGGTTTAGTAGGCATGTTGACTTGTTTCAGATCTTGACTAGTAATGGTAAATTCAGGTTTGTTATCACCTATGTTGTTCTTCTGTATTTTCTTCATATTCTCCTGAAATTTCTTAATCTTCGAAAGTATCGAATTGTCTTTGTTCAACAAACCTTGACTTCTCGTTGTCACATTTGTTTCTGATGTTTCTTCCTGTTTCAGTGAACCTTCCTCTTCTGTATCAAAAAGCGAGACACAGTCCCATAAAAACAAAGCATCCTCTTATTGTTTTTCTATGGGTTGGTTATTTTTTTCTTCCTGCTCATCATTTTCTGTTAGTTTAGAGTCCAATAGCTGATTCATTACTAATGTCATCAAATTGATCCATTGAGGGCAATTTTTTTCAGAATGAGGCTGCTGGTAAAAGGTGCAAAAATTATCCATACCTACCTCAATTAAATTCATTGATGCAGGACTATGTGGAGGAGGTTCAGAGTGATTGTTGTCTTCTCTCCTTTTATAGTAAGGCCTGTATGCTTTATGAGCCTCCTTTTCTTTTTCCAAATCTATCACTCTATTAGATAGCTTCTGCATCATTTTCAACATTCCTTCAAAAATTTTTTCTCCCGACTGCTTAGGATAATCTTCTATGCTCTCTTTTTCAGCTTATACCCTCTCAGCTTCTTCATAATTTTCTTACAATGTAGGTTTGACT
The DNA here is from genome assembly GCA_001517045.1 of Pseudotsuga menziesii. NCBI lineage: Eukaryota > Viridiplantae > Streptophyta > Pinopsida > Pinales > Pinaceae > Pseudotsuga > Pseudotsuga menziesii. Next base: position 138,017 of record LPNX011068738.1, on the reverse strand, counting down.
AACATCTTGGAAAACATGGCCAATTCAGGCCCTAGAGCTGAAGTATTGATACGGTGGATTATTCATCTTCAAAAATTACACTGATCCAATATGGTACAATGGTTGCTAATCTATGGTTCAAAGAACATAACATATGTTTTTAACTCATATGCTAAACATAGTGCAAGGGACGCGCAGTTATGATCTGTGCAGTTATCGCAAGGGCTGTGCAGTTATCGCATGGCACGCAGTTAGTGGCTGCGCAGTTATTGCAAGGGCCGTGCAGTTATTGCAAGGGCCACGTAGTTTGTGCACCGTCAAATGGAATATCAAATGGTTCACGCGGTCAAGTATATACCCTCTAGCGGTCTTGTGCATGGTTAAATGATGCTACTGACGGCTAGATAAGGGTGCACGATCACGTTTGCTACGACATTTGTGTATCATGTTCACTGCGACGTTATGGATGATGCGATGCTGCGACGTTATGGATGCTGCGATGCTGCGACGTTATGGATGCTGCGATGCTGTGACGTTTTGGATGTTGCGATGCTGCGACATTTGCGAAGTTGGTGGTGACATCAAATGGTTACGTTGCATGTGGCATATCCTGGTTGCAGGTTATTGCAACGTGTTGTGAGTCAACACATGTGCGTGGAGTTAGTTGCAACGTTTCGGGGATATGGAACGTCGTGGAAACATAACGCTTGTGCAGCAATTTGGCAGGATTTCATGGTTTAGTTTAGCATATGGTCGTAATGAAAATCAAGAAGATGGCAGCTGTGATGATAAAACAAGTTGAACCGTTACTTATCCAGGGACGAAACTCTTTTATAAAGGTGATTCTGGCCACATTGAGAGGGGGGATTCAGATCGGGTTAGCACACAGAGCTTCGTTTTCTGTTATGAGAAACTCAGGGAGTTGCAGCGAAGTTCCCAGACGCTGTTCGTTTGAAGTCGACATTCTCTGTTATAATTTAGCTTTCTTTGACTTTCAAAGGCTAATTGTAATTTCCAGAAGAGAGGTCTTAAAGACTTTGTACAGCATTCTGCTTGCAGTTTCTGAAGTTTATTCCAGAACCATTTTGTATCATCTTAAACAGATTAATTGGATCGGTACCCATTGGAGAGGGACCCAGAGACGTAGCCCAGTGAAGGGGGTGAACTCCGTTATCAATTTCTGTGTTTGTGGCTCTCTGTTTTAGTGTTTCTCATTTCTGTTCAGTTTTGCTGTTTCATTTCCTATTTAGTTTGCTGTTATATCATATTTCAGCATTTAATTAACTATGCAAGCTATGTGATGAATTCAGCAAACTGATTAACGCATTCTTTAAATAAACTTTTAATGCACTCAAGTTGAGGTCTGATGGATCATGTTATGGTATCAGAGCAGGTTAACTGCTTGTGCAAGTTTGTGAATGCTTACCAGGTCCATGTTAAATCTTGGTGAAGGAGAATTAATTGAAGTAGATCCTGATATTGGCTTAAGGAGAACATTCTCAAGAACCATGTCTTCTCCACGAGGGGAAGAAGAAGGACATACAGAACGGGAAAAATGTGTTATGTCAGAAATTGAGTTTTTGGAGGCTTGTATGAGCATGAAAGCCATGATGGAAATTCTACTCAATGAGCAAGCAGAAAGAAAGAAGAAAGAAGAAGGATCTTCATCCAGAGATGCAGAAGTGAAGAAGGAAGAAAAGGGTAAAGGATTAGGAGGTGATGGTGATCCTCTTGAAACTAATCAAAATTTCTCTTCTTCTCATACTTCTCATTCGAATAATGCAAATCCTAATATGGCTTATTTTAAATTGGATGTTAAATTTGAATTGCCAATTTATAATGGAGATTTAGATGCTGAAAAGTTAGACAATTGGATCAAGCAGCTTGAATATATTACAGGGTGTAGGGAATTAATTATGACCCTTCTAGGATTCAATTGGCACTTTGAGAATGAGTGGTATGGCTCTTACTTGGTGGGAGAGCAAGATTCAGCAAGATCTTCGAAAGAATGGTAAAATTATTTCAGTTTGGAATGAATTCATTGAAGTATTAAGGAAGCAATTTTATCCTTTAGGACATATTCAGCAATTAACCATGAGTTGGAAAATGTTTAGACAAGCTAAAGGACAAAGCATTCAAGATTGTACTCATGAATTTAGGAAGAGGGCTATTGCATTGAATGTTTCATTAGATATAGAGGAAACTCTTCTTAAGTACATTGGTGGCATGCATTCTTATTTGAAGCATACTTTGTTGATGTTTAACCCCAGTAATTTGGATGATGTATGTGTTAAAGCTACACATTTAGAAGCCAGGGGTAAGCATGCTAATGATACTTTTGTGAAGAAATCCTTTAAATTTGACAGGAAATCAAAAGGTAAAGACCAGGGGAAAAATAAGATGGCTACGGTTAAGAAAGAGGGTGAAAATCCTACATGTTCGCATTGTCAGAAGGGACATGATGTATCTAAGTGTTGGAAACTCCATCCGGAGTTAAGGCCAAAGAAGTACGGAGGAAACAAAGATAAAGGCAAAGAAAAATCTACTGCACCAGTTATTCAAGACTTGGGATCTGACTCAGGTGATGAAACAAAGGTTACAGCTGTCGGAATCCAGGGTAAGAATAAAAGTATCTCACTTCCCATTGATGCAAAATCAAGTTCTAGTGCAAGTACAAATCTGCCATCTACTTCTAAGCAAAATGATAAAAATAGAAGTGCACTGTTTCATGTTCGTGTCATTCCAAATCACACAAAGATTGATACATTGTTTGATAGTGGTTCACAAGTAAATCTGGTATCAGAAGAAGTGGTTAAGAAATTGCATTTAGTTACAATGCCTCATGAAAAACCCTATCCTCTTGGTTGGGTTACTAATGATACATGATTGCAAGTTACAAAGAAATGTGTTTTGAAATTTGCAATCAGTGAAAAGTTTATGGATGAGGTAGAACTAGATGTAGTACCACTTGACATTTGTGGAATAGTACTTGGGAGTCCATATTTGTATGACCGGAAAGTAGTCTTTTATAGAAAGCAAAATAAGTATCATCTTTTTAAAGATGGTGTAGAGTATATTGTACAAGCACATAAGACAAAAACAAACCTAGCAATAGTTTCTGCAAGACAAATGAAGAGGCTGGTAAATGCTAGTAAGAATAAGATGAAAAATGATGAGATCTCTAAATATTTTGCAGGATGTGACCCTAAGCATAAATCTGAACTGATTAAAATCATTTTTGAGTATGATGATTTGTTTCAAGATCCGAAGGGGTTACCACCAAAGAGAGAGATTCAGCATGAGGTACATTTGCAATAGGATGTGCCACTCCTGAACATAGCCATGTACCGGATGTCTGTAATGTAGAATGAGGAAATCAAGAAGCAGGTTCAGGAGCTGATTGAGAAGGGGGTCATCCGGCCAAGTACTTCTCCTTGTGGCTCTCCTATAGTCTTAGTTCCGAAGAAGGATGGGTCTTGGAGGATGTGCATCGACTATAGGGCCCTTAACAAAATCACCATTAAAAATAGGTATCCTCTTCCTCGCATTGATGATTTGCTTGATTAGTAGAAACATGCAACTTATTTTACAAAATTGGATCTGCATAGTGGGTATCATCAAATCCGGGTTGCTGAAAATGATGCCTGGAAAACAACGTTTAAAACAAAACAGGGTTTGTATGAATGGCTTGTGATGCCTTTCAGACTCTGTAACACACCTGCTACTTTCATGCGGGTCATGAATGATGTCTTTCAACCATTCATTGATGATTTTGTAATTGTATATCTGGATGATATCCTAGTGTTTAGCAAAACTTGGGAAGATCATATTGTACATGTGAAGAAAGTTTTAGATGTACTGAAGAAGGAGAATCTTTATGTAAACATGTCCAAATGTGAATTTGCTAAAAATTATTTAGTATATCTGGGCCATATTATTGGTGGAGGCCACCTGCGAGTGGACCTAGCCAAGGTTGCTGTCATTGTAAATTGGCCACGACCTAACACCGTTACTGAAATTAGAAGTTTTCTAGGTGTGGTTCAGTATTGGAGTAAATTCATTTATGGGTTTTCCTCCATTTTTGCGCCATTACATGCGTTGAAAAACATCAGAGAGCCTTCGACACTTTGAAGGAAAGGATTAGCACAGCCCCAGTTCTGACGTTTCCAGATTTGCAGTAGCCATTAGAGATCGAAACCGATGCCAACGGGTTTGCCATGGGAGTCGTTTTGATTCAAGGAAGGAAGCCAGTATGTTACCATTCAGAAATGTTCTCTACTACGGTAAGTAACTATCTGACTTATGACAAAGAATTGTATGCTTTAGTAGAGAGCGTGAAGAAGTGGAAACATTATATAATGGGCAAAGAAACAGTCATACATACTGATCATCAGCCACTTTAATATTTACAATCTCAAACTAAAATACAACAAAGTAGGCATTTAAGATGGATGGGATTCTTACAACAGTTTCATCTTGTAATTAAGTACAAAAAGGGAATTCATAATAAGGTAGCAGACATGTTATCAAGGCCTCCTACGAATGCTTCAATCATTCTTCAAAATAGTTCATTAACACATGAAAGTTATATTGAGCAGTATGTAGAAGATAAAGATTTTAATAAAGTATATGCATCACTAATACATGGTAAACAGGAAGAGAACTATTATGTGCATAATCAACTCTTGTATCGTCTCGGTAAACTTTGTATTCCAGAGAAAGAGAGAGTGCATGTGATTTGAGAAGCACATAGTTCATTGATTGCATGACATTTTGGAGTAAGCAAAACACTATCATTCTTGCAGAATCACTATTATTGGCCTCAGATGCAGGAAACTGTAGCTAAATACATAATAGGTTGTGTTATGTGTGCAACAAGTAAGCCTAGAAATAGGAAATTGGGTTTGTACACACCTCTTTTAGTTTCTTCTCCTCCCTGGGAAAGCATTTCTATGGAATTTGTAGGAGGACTACCTATGTCTAGAAACGGGCATGATTACCTATATGTTGTTGTGGACAGATTCAACAAAATGTGTATCTTAATGCCATGTAACAAGCATATCACTGCTGAACAAATAGATCATCTATTCTTTCAGAATGTTTGGGTAAATTTTGGGCTACCCATGTCTATTGTATCTAATCGGGATTCCTGGTTCTTGAATTCTGGTCAACTTTATGGGAGCTTATGGATACTAAACTTAAGAAAAGTATAGCTTTTCATCCACAGACCGATGGGCAAATAGAGGTAGTAAACAGAACAGTGATTCAGATCCTCAGAGGCTATTGGAGTAAACATCCTAAACTTTGGGATGAGAAGTTGCAATATATACAGCATGCTTACAATCATGCAGTTCATTCTTCCACGAAAAGATCTCCTTTTGAAACTTGTTTTGGTTATCTGCAAAAAACATCGATGGACTTCTCTTTTGGCAAAGATGCAGTGGATGGACATCATGATGTAGATAAAGATCTAATATTCATTCATAGAATCCAAGCGGTGCAACAGGTAGTTCAAGAACAGTTGGAGAAGAGCTAGGCAAGGTACAAAGCCAGGCATGACAAGCATCGAGTTGATCATCAATTTCAGGTTGGTGACAGAGTTTGGTTACATATCACCAAAGAAAGAATGAAAGGTGAAGGTAAAAAGCTTAAGCCTATTAGGTATGGTCCTTTTGAGATCTTGGAAAAGATCGGTACTAATGCTTTTCGCTTGAATTTACCTCCATACATGCAAATTTATTCAGTTGTCAATGATGAGAATCTTAAACTGTATGAGCCTCCTATGATCATGGATGAGGAAACTAACATACAGATTCCTTCAGTTGATGATATGGCACCTGAATACATGAATGAGTTACAGGATGATGTTATTCTTGACAGAAATGTGAGGACTTCATGAAGGGGGAATGCTGAGTACCTTCGAGTGGGGCTTAAAGGCATGCATCCTAGCAAAGCAAGATGGATGGAGATTGGAAAAGTGAGGGAGCTGTACCCTCACTTGCAGAATGATTCAGGGTTTTGGTGGTCCAAAATATCTCCAGTGGGGAGGAATGATCCAGTG
>LPNX011068738.1:104906-131932 GCA_001517045.1 Pseudotsuga menziesii | reverse complement strand
TCCAATATGGTACAATGGTTGCTAATCTATGGTTCGAAGAACATAACATATGTTTTTAACTCATATGCTAAACATAGTGCAAGGGCCGCGCAGTTATGATCTGTGCAGTTATCGCAAGGGCCACATAGTTATCACATGGCACGTAGTTAGGGGTTTCGCAGTTATCACAAGGGCTATGCAGTTATCGCATGGTGCGCAGTTAGGGGCTGCATAGTTATCGCAAGGGCCACGCAGTTATGGGCTGCGCAGTTATCGCAAGGGCCACGCAATTTGCGCACCGTCGAATGGAATATCGAATGGTTCACGCGGTCAATTATATACCCTCTAGTAGTCTTGTGCATGGTTAAATGATGCTGCTGACGGCTAGATAAGGGTGTGTGATCATGTTTGCTGCGACATTTTTTTATCACGTTCATTGCGACATTATGGATGCTGCGATGTTGTGACATTATGGATGTTGCGATGCTGCGACATTTTGGATGTTGTGATGATGCGACATTTGTGAAGTTGGTCGTGACATCAAATGGTTATGTTGCATGTGGCATAGCCCAGTTGCAGGTTATTGCAACGTGTTGTGAGCCAACACATGTGCATGGAGTTAGTTGCAACGTTTCAGGGATATGGAATGTCGTGGCAACATAACGCTTGTGCAACAATTTGGCGGGATTTCATGGTTCAGTTTAGCATATGGTCGTAATGAAAATCAAGAATATGGCAGCTGTGATGATCAAATGAGTTGAACTGTTACTTATCCGGGGACGAAACTCTTTTATAAAGACGGTTCTGGACACATTGAGAGGGGGGATTCAGATCAAGTTAGCGCACAGATCTTCGTTTTTTGTTATGAGAAACTTGGGGAGTTGCGGCGAAGTGCCCATACGCTGTTTGTTTGAAGTCGACATTCTCTGTTATAATTAGGTTTCTTTTCCTTTCGAAGGCTAATTGTAATTTCTAGAAGAGAGATCTTAAAGACTTTGTACAGCATTCTCCTTGCAGTTGCTGAAGTTGATTCCAGAACCATTTTGTACCATATTAAAGAGATTAATTGGATAGGTACCCATTGGAGAGAGACCCAGAGACATAGCCCAGAGAAGGGGGTGAACTCCGTTATCAATTTCTGTGTTTGTGGCTCTCTGTTTCAGTGTTTCTCATTTCTGTTCAGTTTTGTTGTTTCATTTCCTATTTAGTTTGCTGTTATATCAGATTTCAACATTTAATTAACTATGCAAGCTATGTGATGAATTCAACAAACTGATTAATGCATTCTTTAAATAAAATTTTAATGCACTCAAGTTGAGGTCCGACGGATCAAGTATAGTATTCACTGAGAACTTTATCAGATGGTTTATCAGTTGTAGAAAAATTCTTTAAATAAGAAGCAAACCTTTGAGTGAAACTATGCACTTTTTCCTTTCTTTATTTCTTTAAAGTGCATAACCCTTTCATCAGTGTTGCATGAGTTTTTTGGAATGCATATTTACTTCTAAATATTCTTTCAAATGTATCCCAGTTTGTGATTGAGTTTGCAGGAAGAGAAAAATACCATGAGGCTGCTACTCCTTTCAGGGTATGAGGGAACAATCTACAGACTACATCTTCATGTTATCCAGCCCGTAGTCCTTCTATAGCCAAGTAAAAGCTTTGCAAATGATCATCTACCAAAATATTTCACTTGGGTCAAACTTAGGCAACATTTTCTCAAAATATTGAGGTAAGTCATGCAAAGGAGGTGCTAGGTTTAATGATGATCTAGCCCTCCAAGCAGGTGGTGGATTTGGTGGGTTAGGTGGCTGATTTGCGTTTACATTTAACATGGTTTTAAGTGGAGAGTGAGGTGGTGAATGAAAAGGGTTATGAACAGGTGAACAGTAAGGTGTATCTGGGTCCAACTGATTTAGAGGTTGAACAACTTCCTGTAAGGTTGTTTCTACCAGTTCTTCAAAATCTTCAACCAACACTGCGTCTTCCAATATAGGATGGTCTTTCTTTCGATATTCTCTTCTGGATAAGACAAGAATAATTGGTAATCCTCCAATATTCTTCACATGTGCCCTAGTAAATCTTCTTAGATCGTCAACTACTTCATTATCGACAGGATACAAAAACTCTTTACCCTTCTCTTCAAGAATTGGATCGGGAAACAAACTACTCTCAAAACTGTTACCAGTGGAATAGTTTTGAGGAAATGGGTTTCCTCAGCCAGCCATCCACTGGAGGCCCTCCTTCTAGCGCCAAAAACTATTGATGCCTGGAAATTCGTAGATAAAAATAGTTAGAGATTCTCCCCAGTAAACGTTCCCAACTAGCTCATTACTATTTGGTATGGAGAATCCGTCTGGTTTACGGTCCGACTACTGTAGGTCAAGTAACCAAAATGAAAGGTTTTACCGGTTATGGCCCGATCCACTGTGTATATTTTAGTTTTTTATGTTTAAGTATGATATGCAAGTGCCTATCTAAGAATGCAGATTGATAGAGAATATGAGGAGCGATCACAATGTGATGCGCATGTTCTTACGTCTCATCTTAACTCACTCGCATCTAAATCATAAACAGCAAGAAACTAGAACTAACTATCTAAACTATCCATAGGGAGCAAGATTATCATTTATCAATGATTAATGTGTTTCTGTGCATGCATTAAGAAAAATCATAGATAGTTGTCACTTAATTCAAAACACATGAACATTAATAGATATATGAACAACAAGATAGCTCATTGTTTATGAAAATCCTTCATTACTCATAGTGGAAATTTCATAGAATAAACTAGAGTGCATTCATAACAAGAACATAGGTTCAAAGAGTCAGAATGATCTCACAATTAATGGATGCAAGTTGAAAATGAAATAGTTCACATTCAACAAATCCATAGCACAGCATTTGAAATCTTCCAGCAAGCTTTCTCCAACAGGAAACTTGTAATTCTTATTGCAAAAGGAAATAGTTCTTCTTACAAAATAATCTCACAAATCTATCTGGGAAAAATTCCCTTATTACATCTAACTCTCCTATATTTATACAAAACAACAAAATTTTTAGGCTGCCCCCTTGGTGACCTTTGGGCTCCCCGCCAACTGTTTAATCTCACAATTTTGTCTTTTAGTGAGTGCTCATGATTTATACAATACATTACATTTCAGATTAAGATTTAAGAGCACTTTATAAAAAAGGGACCATCTTGGTAACTGATGAACTTTCCCAAACCTGGGCCTCTTCTACTATCGATTCTGCTCAGTAATCTATTGGTATTCTTGAGATCCTGTTGATCTTAGACCTTCACTTTCTTATTTTTGAGCAACATCTCTGCTTCTTACTTTTCTTTTCCTCAGCCAACTCCCTTCTCCTTTGTATTTTAGATATGTCTACTTTGCAGTAGCAATCATCCTATCATGAATAACCAAAAACTGTATCAGTCCATTTACCTTCTCCGTATGCATTCTATAAGATAAACTATACACAGTGTTAATGCATGAAAAGAAAAAATGATGACACAAAGAAATCCTGCAAGTTTGTTTCTTGAAAACCACTAAAACCACTGTCCAAACTAAAATTGCAAGCCCGATAAAACATATTATCTCAATCCAGGCCACATCTAGACTAATTCGAAATCCTCTGACAAAAGTATGAATCATAACAATATAATCGCCAATCCGAACCCTAAACTGCGCTCTTCATCTCGGAGAAACACTAGACTCGACCAAAACTCAAGGAGAAACTTCGTCGTCCCAAAAAATAGAGTAAAAACACACAAAAATGGCAGGAAAAACCCTCACCGGTAGGAAAAATACTAAGTATTGGGCGAACAAACCCTTTATCAATGAATGGAACAACTGTATGTCGGACAGTCAGTTCACTAAACCGCCACAATGGTGGAAGTCATACAGACTAAGGGTTCCATGGAAAAATAAAAACATCGACGGACGGTAACTCTAAAGATAAAGGTCGAAGCTCAGAACCACTAATCATCAACGAGATAGTTTACTAGAAAGCCGCAAAGGCAGATGTCAAATCAACTACGGGTCTTGGTAATCATGAAACCATTGGCGATCGGAAGCTTTAACTACTATGTATAGGTAGGATAGTTCACTAAGCCACCGCAACGGCGGGAAACAAATAGGCTACGGATTCCACAATCAAATGAAAACATCGGTGATCGGAAGAACTAGGGAATACAGATCGATGAGTTTAGAAGTAAGCATCTCTGTAGTGTCAGCGTCGCTCGAGACTACAATTCCGACTATGATAAAACAAAAATGTCGAAATTCAAAAGTAAAAGTTTTTTGAAAAATAAACAAAGGAGATAAAAACTAATCGGCGAAAAACATGACTTTCCATCAGGACGTTCATGCCTTGGCTTCCGCAACGGCGGCTGCGTAGAGAACTACAACTACGATTCACCGTTCAAAATACTTCCAACAGTGGAAACAAAATATATCATCGCAAAGCAAAAGGTTTGAATGAATCGGTGAAAGAAAAACTATCCATTGGTGGCATAGAGAACTAATGCCCTGATTCGTAGTTCAACTAACTTCCGACATCGATCATCAGCAAAATCAAAACAAAAGTTAAGTACTCAATTAAACCAAAATGATTTTCAGCTGGGCGATGGAAATATTAGTTCACTTCACCTCCGAAATAGCAGTGGCAAAGAGAAGTAAAGCTTTGACTCAACATAAATAGACTTCTGATAGCGATGAAGGAAACCATTCAGATCAAAAGGGAATCATTTTCAAATCAAATTTTAAACTCCACAGTCAAAAGCATTGGCAGACAAAAAACAGTTTTTCAAAAAGCATGAAAACAGCTGACCTCAATTCAGCTTCAAAAATTCCAAATTTGTATTAAAGGAAAAACATAGTTCAGGAATCCAAACAATCCTAGGAAAGATAAAATTAAAAAGGAGGGTTCAAAATTTGAAAATTTTGGGGAAAACGTTGCAGCTGCAACACATGGTTTCAGGTGACTGTCGTTCACCATACTCGTGACATACAGACCATCTATTTTCTATAGTTTTACTTCACCTGCATCAGTGATGTGCGCTATCACATATGGCCCTAACCAATGTGTCTTCAACTTGATGGATGTTTGAAAAATTTGTTATCATACAACAAAACAAGTTCTCCAAATTTGAATGGATTAACCCGAATATGGTGATCATGCTGTTAGCACTAGAATTAATCCCAAAGGTTGTGGAAGGCTTGCTCTTGGGTAATAACAAAACCACTTTCGAAGAGAGAAATGGCCTTCTACTGTTCCGAGAGGGATCTCTCACCAAATGTCAACAATGCCAGATATATATATATACAAATGAAACTATAAATTGTTTGTAAAATTGGTTGAAACAAAACACAACACCATTGGGCGATGGAGTCAAGACATACAATAGGAATAATTAGAACTTAAGTCAATCGATGTCAACACAGGGGCAAGGTAGCCACTCGATCACAGCCGATTCATAATTGTTTGGTGGAAAGGAGGAAAATGAACAGACCATCAACATAGAGCATCGCAAAAAATGAATTCTGTATCAAATTTAGAAGAAAAATTTGGTGAATATCTGAAACAACGGACGGAGCATAGGAAGTATGAATTTCGAGCTGTTATACCCTAAGTCTCAGATATGAAAGAAAACAAAATGAGAGAGATAAAGTGGAAAAACATTCATATAAGAAATAAAATAACAGACTGTAAGTGCGAACAAAACATGAATCCCTGTATGAAAATTCTGACCTCTGCTCTGCAATTATATTAAAATTCTCTTGAAAAACACACAGAGAAAAATTACAATGCTTTCAACCCTTTCTCCTTCTTCAGGAGGTATACTTATAGAATTTGGAATCCCTATACTGACATCCAGAAATCAAAATTTGTTACAACTGAAGGACATCTTCTAACAAACTCCTGACGTGGCCTGCACACCATGATTCACATAAGACAAAAAATAAAATGCGGACTAGTAGAAAAATAGGCTTAAATCCCCTCCTGCATATCCCAGATGGTGATAGATGTGTAAAAAATGAAATAGGATTTTGTAATTATCCATGTTCCCAACAACACCCATGTCTTTGTTTCCTCTGATTCATCTCCACATGCTCAATATTTGATCTTGAAATGGATGACTTAGACAATAAACCTGTTAATTTCTGGAAATATACCCCGTGAAGATATTTTAAATTCTCCAAAATTGTGTTACTTGTCTAAAATATGAAGGATTTTTTTGTATACAGGAATGTTGTGAAGAAAAAAATCTCTCAATTTCCTGAAATTCAACTCCATTTGGATGAAACAATTCTTTGAATGTGATGTCTCAAACAATTCTTTGGAAACCCTAAAAGATAGCCTGTAGAACTAACTTTGTTTCTCCTAAACCATATGACCTGGGTAAAAAAGGAGAGACGTTATTGAAAACAATCCTGTTCTCAATAGAAACCTCATTTAATTTTGGAAAATTCTTTATGGTATTCTAGAAAAAATTGATTGAAATAACTAACTAAAACAGTCATTTAAAAATCTAGAAATTAGCTCTCTGAAGATGACTTTAATTATATCAATCCACAGTACCTGGATAAAAACTGAGAGAGGTTATTGTATATAGGTGTGTTTTGAATAAAAACCTCTCTCAATTTCTAAGAAATCATCTTCGTTCGATAGGAAAAAAATGATTTAAAATAATGACCAAAAAAGCCATTTTTGTAAAAAAAACAACTATGTTTTACTGCTTTAATTCAGATACTGTGTTTGTGTGGATGTTCTTAATTCTGAATCCTTCATTTGTAGATTTAAATTTTTGAAATTTTTGCACCATTCTAGACTATAGTGTATGCTTCATTGGTTCAACCGCTTATAGTATAAAATTCCTTTCCATCCATGCAATTTTACAAAAGCAATACTTCTCCCAAGCGAAAACATTTTTACAGTATTGATTTGTTGGGCAAGTTGATGCTGCAAAAACACATGTTTTAACTTGATCCCAATACATAAAAATTTTGACTGAAAATTTCACTTACCTCATGCAAGTTCACAATGCGAAATGATCGTACACCGTGGATTTTCCTCACCTTCCAATCTGACTGTCAAAACCTATCTACCATTTAACATCATTTCACAAATTGAAAAATTTAATTGCTTCGTGCAAATTCACAATGTGAAATTTCTTTGGCCGTTGGATGTGAATGAGTCTGATATGAGCCATTGATCTATGTTTAATTTTGCTGCAAAAGTGGCGGGTTGGTGTGCGAGCCCCATTTGACTTTATGCCAAGAGACAAAGTGACATCATACCTCCTTAATAAAAGAATATAAATCGTGGTTCTTGGAGATGGGATTTTAGGCCAACACTTTTCATTTTATAAAGAATTTTATTTAATATTCTTATAAAAAAAAATTTTGTTTTTATAAAAATATAAAATAGTTCTTTTATAACTTAAAATTGTAAGCCACCTTTATAAAAATTTGATTTATTTATAATTCTCTTCCTTTCTTATCGCAGCCATTGATCTTCGCGACCTCTATCCCTCTTTCACAATTTGAAGTCGTGGCTTCATCCACACAAGTATGGCATGTGAAATTGATCGAGGCCGTAGATCTGACTCAGATCTCATCTTGACCGTAGAATATTTCTGACCTTTAACACATTTTTCAATATGGAAAGGAGGCTTTGGTAGAGTGTGTCCACTCACGCAAAATGGTTTGGAGCCATTGATCCACCTCCGATCGATCTCAGCCTTTGGTTTCGGGTCCTGATCAATGCCTTCAGCACACCTGCCATTTTATTCTTTGAAGGGGTTTTCACATGAAGTTTGAGGGAATGGGACCCTCATCGAACTCCTGTCAGGATCTTATATCAATTGTTAAAAATGGAGTGTTAACAACTGGCTCCACGAGGGATGATATCCTCCCAGTGAGATAGCAAAGAACCCCTGTAGACCAAGTGTCGAAGCCATTGGGTTGCCTTCAATTTTTCTCTAAAATCCTTAACCTGTTCTGAATTGAACCACCAACTGAAACCATTCTGCAAAAAAATCCTACTCTTTCAACCTCTTTCCTGTCACCTGTCCACATTCTGAAAACTGAAGACAACTGTAACTGCACATTTGAACTTTAAAATTGAAACTGAAACTGAAAATGAACTGAAAACTACAGAATGGAATGCTCGCCATGTCGATCTTATTCATCTTTACTTACCTACCCTACTTACTAAACATCAATTTTCAGTCAAGTAACTTTTGAATTCCAATGAATCCACTCAAGCAAATGATCCCATAAACCAACTTCCTCTTCATGCTTGATAAAAAACATAGATGACAGACTTAATGGTAGAAAGTTATAATAAATAAATTGATCTTTACAGTAGAAATATAACCAGCCATTACCACTGCCAAGATTCTCCATGTACTCTGCCATTGGATCATAAAAAACATGACAACTTTAAAAAAAAATCTGTCATTATCTTACCATAAGAGAGTTGTTCCAACTGTAAATTTCCTTGCACACTGTCAAACTGATCGTCAAAAGAACTATGCAAGGAAAACTCGTGACAATTTCCAGGCGAGACATCCACAAATTCATCTAAAATTTCTGATTTTACAACTTCATTTTTTTCATGCATTTCAAAAGAAATACCACTCTGTTCCTCAACATGATCAAGCAAACAAACTTCTTTTCGACAAAAAATTTATGAATTTGAAAAACAAAAAGAAACATCCATTTGAGAACCCCTATCTTCTTCTTCGTTATTCAATTCTTCATGGCATACTGCTAGTTTTTCAAAAGGGTGGGATTGATTGCATAATTGCCCTTCTTGATCATCATCCATTCCAAGGAAATTTATACATTCATCTACAATATCAAATTTATGTTTGTTATCAGAAACTTTAAATCTCTTTTTTAACCACTCAAATGAAGGAAAACACAACGACAAACAGTCATCTTCAACATGTCTAGTTTCCACTATGTTTTCATACTTTTGATCTTGGATTGCAATTAAATTTTTTTCACTAAAAGAAATTGTGGTAGGCTGATTGCATTCTTCAGAAAACAAATCAGTACACCCATCTCCTTTCAAATCACTAGGTTGATCATCTTCCTCAAGCAAAGAGAGATTTATATATTCATGTAAATCTTTATGTGAAATTTGAATTTGATCAACCTACAGCAGTCTTCCTTCAACCACTATTTCAAAATCTGATTTCTCTTCACTTGCATTTTCAGAAAATGAACATGTGGAGGGACTATAAGACTAATATTTTCCATAATTATCATCTTCAGTGTAATCAATCACACAAGCATTGTAACTTTCAAGAGATTGCAGTTGTGAAATTGAATTTTCTGATTGGGAAGGGGAGGCCTCTTCTTGTAACAAAAGTTTGGAAGTTGAATAATATGAGGAAGGATTTGATTGACAGTCCCAACCTCTCTCTTGGTCACACAAAGAATGACAAGAATGATGCAAATCATCATCAGTTTCAGGAAGAGAGATATAATTGGTTGAAACAGAGCTTTGGTTTATGTCAACTTCAGCCAAGGAAGACAATACTGACTGCTGGGAAATTTCTTTAATATCATGGCAATCGATTTGTATTTCTTTTTGAGATGAATATTCATGTAAGATATCTAAAACCTCTTCATACAAATACTGATCATCACTACACTCATCTTTCACATTTTCAATGAACTCTCTATCATGTGTGCAACAATATTGAAGTAACAACAAAGAAGGATAATGCCTTTCGAAATTTTCATGAAATATGGTATGAAAGTATTTAAGGGAGGATAAACTCCCTACTAGCAGTCCCTCATACCAAGACCTTGCATATCCTTCCAAACTAAACATGAACAATTTCATTAAAGAATCTTCATGCCATCCCACTCCCAACTTATGTATATGCTTATGAAATTTAAATAAATGGATGGCAGCATCATCACCCATTTCATCATTGAATCTTGGAAGATATGTTTGCCAATTTACCAGAGGTGTTTTATTGGGATAACCAGGAATGGCAGCAAGATTCATAGGAGCATACCTTGCAGCCCGAGAAGTCATCTTGATGGTGGAGAAACTGAATCATCTCCTCAAACTTTGCAACCCCATTTGATAGTGGAGTTGCCATAGAACATTATGAATAATGGATCCTTCGCATATGGAGTCTCCAGGTGAAAAGAGACATGACCTTCTTGTTGTCTGACCATTGTTCACCATCGACAATAATATCTAAACCTTTCATTCAAATCCATGGAAAATTTGAGATCTCTCCCCGTCTCTGTCTTTCTGACCACCAGTCTTCCTAGTGGAGTCAAATTCTAGAATCTTTTAGTGGAGTCGCCAGGGAAAATGATACAACCTTTTTCACATGTAATAATATTTGTTTTCCCACAAAAAGTCTTTATCCTTTGAATATTTGTCATTCTTCCCAGGGATGATATTCAATCTCGTCCCTGGCAACGTCGCCAGTTTGTTAGCACCAGAATTGAGCCCAAAGGTTACGTAAGGCCCGCTCTTGGGTAGCAGCAAAACCACTTTCGAAGAGATAACTGGCCTTCTACTCTTTCGAGAAGGATCTCTCACCAAATGCCAACAATGCCATATATATATATATATATATATATAGATATAAATGAAACTATAAATTGTTTGAAAAATTGGTTGAAACAAAACACAACACCATTGGGCGATGGAATCAAGACATACAATAGAAATAATCAAAACATAATTCAAGCGATGTCAACACAGGGGAAAGGTAGCCACTCGATCACAATAGATTCATAATTTTCTGGTGGAAATATGCAACATGAACAGACCATCAACATAGAGCATTGCAAAAAATGAATTATGTATCAACTTTAGAAGAAAACTTTCATGAATACCTGAAACAACAGATGGAGCATAGAAAGTATGAATTTTGAGTTGTTATACCCTAAGTCTCAGATATGAAAGAAAACAAAATGGGAGATATAAACTAGAAAAAAATTCACATAAGAAAGGAAATAACAGACTACAAGTGCAAACAACACATGCATCCCCATATGAAAATGCCGACCTCGGCTCTGCAATTATATTAAAATTCTCTTAAAAAACACACACAACAAAATCACAATGGTTTCAACCCTTTCCCCTTCTTCAAGAGGTATACTTATAGCATTTCGACTCCCCAGATCGACATCCAGGAATCAAAATTTATTACAACTGAAGGAAATCTTCTAACAAACTTTAGACGTGGCCCGCACACCACGATTCACATAAGACAAAAAATAAAATGCAGACTACTGGAAAAATAGGATTAAATCCCCTTCTGCATATCCTATATGGTGATAGTTGTGTAAAACCTGAAAAAGGTTTTTGTAATTAGCCATGTTCCCAAAAAAACCCATGTCTTCATTTCCTTCGATTCAACTCGAACTCCTCAGTATTTTATTTTGAAACTGATGACTCAGACAATAGACCTGTTAATTTCTGGAAAACTACCCTGTGAAGATATTTTAAACTATCCCAACCTATGATACCTATCTAAAATATGAAGGCAGTTTTTGTATATAGGCATGTTATGCATAAAAAACCTCTCTTTTTTTGTGAAATTCAACTCCATTTGGCTGAAATAATTCTTTGATTGTGATGTCTGAAACAGTCCTTTTGAAACCCTAAAACATAGCCTGTAGAACTCACTTTGTTTCTCCTAAACCATATGACCTGGGTAAAAACTAAGAGAGGTTATTGAACATGATCCTGTTCTTAAGAGAAACCTCATTCAATTTTGGAAAATTCTTTATGGTATTCTAGAAACAATTGATTAAAATAACTGATTAAAACAGTCATTTAAAAATATGGAAATTAGCTCTCTGAAGATGACTATGATTATCTCAATCCACAACACATGGCTAAAAACTAATAGAGGTTATTGTATATAGGTGTGTGATAAAGAAAAACCTCTCTCAGTTTCTGAAAAATCATCTTGGTTCGGCAGTAACAATTGATTTAAAATAATGACCAAAACAACCATTTTCATAAAAAAAACAACCATGTTCTATTGCTTTAATTTAGATACTGTGTTTGTGTGGATGTTCTTAATGCTGAATCCTTCATTTGTAGATTTAAATTTCTGGAATTTCTGCACCATTCTAGACTATAGTGTAAGCTTCATTGGTTCAACTGCTTACAGTATAAAATTCCTTTCCATCCATGCAATTTTAAACAAGCAATACTTCTCCCAAGAAAAAACGTTTTTACACTATTGATTTGTTGGGCGAGTTGATGCTGCAACAACACATGTTTTAACTTGATCCCAATACAAAATTTCACTGACTGAAAAGTTCACTTACCTCATGCAAGTTCACAATGCAAAATGATCGTACACCATGGATTTTCCTCACCTTCCAATTTGACCGTCAAAACCTATCTACCATTTAACATCATTTCGCATTTTGAAAAATTTAATTGCTCCGTGCAAATTCACAATGCGTAATTTCTTTTGCCGTTGGATGTGAATGAGTCTGATATGAGCCATTGATATATGTTTAATTTTGCTGCAAAAGTGGCAGGTTGGTGTGCAAGCCCGATTTGACTTTATGCCAAGAGACAAAGTGACATCATACTCCCTTAATAAAAGAATATAAATCATGGTTCTTGGAGATGGGCTTTTAGGCCAACACTTTTCGTTTTATAAAGAATTTTATTTAATATTCTTATAAAAAAAAAATTGTTTTTATAAAAATATAAAATAGTTCTTTTATAACTTAAACTTTTAAGCCACCTTTATAAAACTTTGATTTATTTATAGTTCTCTTCCTTTCTTATCGCAGCCATTGATCTTTGCGACCTCTGTCCCTCTTTCACGATTTGAAGTCATGGCTTCACCCACACAATTATGGCATGCGAAATTGATCGAGGCCATAGATCTGACTTAGATCTCATCTCGACTGTAGAATATTTTTGACCTTTAACACATTTCACAATATGGAAAGGAGGCTTTGGTCGAGCGTGTCCGCTCACGCGAAACGGTTTGGAGCCATTGATCCACCTCCGATCCATATCAGCCTTTGGTTTTGGGTCCTGGTCAATGCCTTCAGCACACCTACCATTTTCTTCTTTGAAGGGGTGTTCACATGAAGTTCAAGGGAATGGGACCCTCATCAAACTCCTGTAAGTCTCTTAGATCAACTATTAGAAATGGAGTGTTAACACATGCCATGCTTTATGTCGCTGCTTCTCAATTATGTGACGAAATCCTATGACAAAGCATTCTTCTTCCATCTGAAGGAGCTGTGACAATCTCTGTTCAATAGCATCTTCGTCGGTCATCTCTATTAGTGCAACGATTCTTAGACTCATTACAATGTATGCCATTGGCGCAACAAATTCCTGCCCATATACTAGTCTGAAGGGAGTGTGACCTATTAGTCGCTTACAAGTTGTGCGATACGCCCATACCATAGCTGAGACTTTCTGATCCTAGTCATCTTGGCAAACATTACATACCTTGGTCAATGCATTCTCCAAAATATTGTTGAAACCTTCGACCATTCCATTCTCTTGAGGATGATATGGAGTCATATTCTTATGCTAGATCTGAAATTCTACAGTCGGCTCAATAATCACTTTGTTGACAAAATGCGTACCTTGGTCACTTAGTAGTATCTTTGCACAACTAAATCTGGTGACTATGTTTTCAAACAAAAACTTTTTCGCAGTCGCAGCGGTACAATCTTTAACATGCACAACTTCATCCCATATAGTTAAGTAGTCCATCATAGTGATAATGTAGTGTGCACCAGTTCTCTTTCCTGGTGGAATGATTAGTTCTAAAAAATCAACTACCCATTTGTCGAATGCTTGAAGGGTTATTTGCGGCACAAGCGACATCTCGTCGTGATGTGATGGTTTTCCTATTCTTTGTTAGATATCACAGCACTTACAAAATCTTTTGGTATCCATGTGTATGGTTTTCCACCATAGTCATGCCTGAATTAACTTACACACAGTTGCTTTTCCCATGTGGTGTCCTCCTGTGACACCAACATGTGCTTCACTCATAACCTAGGGCCGTTCATAGTAAAAAACAAAACACCGTAGTACTTCATCCGCACCCACCTTATACAAATGTGCCGCAATTAATGTATAATCAGCAGCTCTGATGACCAATTGTTTCTTCTGATTAGTTGACATTCCTTCAGTTGCATAACCTGTGCTCAAAAAGTGAATGATGGCATTAAAATAATTGTTCTGATCATTCATCATGTGGATCACAAATAGTTTCACGTCAGACAAATTATCTTCCAAGCTATTTGGCTCTTCACCACTTTCTATCCTTGAGAGGTGGTCTGGCTTGGCATTCAGATGACCAGATTTTACAATGAAATCAAAATAAAATTATTGAAAGAGGACAAGCCATTTGCAGATATTTCCCCAGAACACTGGTTTGTTGAGTAGGTATTTGAGTGTTGAATGATCAGTGTACATTTGAAAATGTCAAACCAACAAATAGTGTCTGAACTTTTGAAGCGCATAGACCATAGCGAGGCCTTCTCTTTTTGTCATCATGTAGTTCTTTTCTATTGTTGATAGTCTCCTGCTATCAAAAGAAATAGGGTGATCAAGCACACCCTCTCCTGGTTGTTTCAGAACTATGCCGAGCGTGATAGATGACGAGTCGACATGAACATGGAACTCCTTCTTCTAGTTTGGAAATACAAGTATTGGCATAGTGGTCATTGCGTTCTTTAATTTATCCAAGCTTTCATGGCAAGCTGTTGTCCATTGAAACTTTGAGTCTTTCTTCAACAATTTCTCCATAGGTGCAGTGATCAATGCATATCCTCTGATGAACTTCCTGTAGTAGTTTGTGTTTCCTAATACTGATCTTAGTTGGGTGATTGAGGTAGGTGGTGGTAAGTCAAGAATAATTGCAATCTTTGTTGGGTCGACCAAAATACCGTCACGACATACAACGTGACCCAACATCACACCAAACGATGTGCAAAAAATACATTTCTTAGAATTGAGCACAATATGATACTAGCGACAACGGTCCAGCATCATGTGAAGAATCTCAAGATGGTATCTTACTAGACCAAAAACATTCCAATCATCAAAGTAGACCTCAATAAATTTAAGTATAAAGTCTTTAAAAGTAGAGACTACTAGTTTAGAAAGAATAGCAGGTGCATTCTTGAGTCCAAAAGGCATTACCGTATACTGGTAGCATCCCCATTCAGTGACGAAGGTCGTTTTGTGGCGATACTCCTTCATGATTCTGACTTGATGGTAGCTAGACAAGCCATCAGTAAATGACTACATCTCTTTCCCTCTGACAATTTCAATTAATTCATCTATAAATGGTGTTGGGATTGGACCATGCAAGCATGCATCATTCAGTTTCCTTGGTTCGACACATATCCTTACTTTGCCTATTTTTTTCTTTTCTTGGATCACTATAGGGATGATCCACTCTGACTCCTTGACAGGTTCAATGATTCCTACATTGAGCATGTGATCCAATTCTTCTTTTACCCTTTCCTTATACTTGGGGTTCATCCTATATGGTTGCTACTTACTAGGTTTAGCATCTGGTTGCAGGGGTATTTTCATCTTCTCCAGATCTCCCACTATTCCCTTCATCTCTGAAAAGTTCGTAGGGAATAGGCCTTGATATTCATGCAGTAAATCCATGATCTTCGCAACTATTTCTTCATCCCAATAATCTCCAATATTGGAGAACTTTGGGTTCTTCGACGACCAAATATTTACTGTCTTGATTTTTAAAGGCTTTAGGAACTGGTCACTTGAAATACAACTCCCTTCTACTTCGCATGTGCCCTCTGATTTCGGTATGTTTATGTTAGTTAGATCATCATCTGGGTCTCCAGCTAGATTGTAGCAAGCCATCAATTGCTGAATTGTTGCATTGAACTGGTGAGAATTGGCCTCTTCGATAGGGATTTCAGAGAATATTTTCTCATTTATCATTTGAAGCGCAACATCAACTATCGGTTGCTCATCAGCAAATTCAAATGTGTGCGTGAACTGCTTAGCGATCCCTTCCCAATCTTGAGTTCCTTTCCGCAATTCCATAGATGCATACATGGTTCTAGGTGTCATTTCTAATGTATGTATGAAATGATGGACCCACTCCTGTCACGGGTATTCTGTAAATACCGTGCGACAATGGTTAAGATGTTGAATAGGGTTTTCCAACCCTGAATACTTGTGATTTATGAGGGTGACCTCTTCACCGAATCTAACTTCCATCAATCTTCTAAACTGTGGAAAATATGTTATAGACTACTTGTGTGCACCCCATAATCTAGTGGGCATAGGTTTTAGCACATGATCTAGCGTCGTTAAAGTTGTGATTCCATTACAAATCCTTCAAAATCAGTTAAGAAGGTCACAAGGTTAGGTAAACCCTCATAGGTGTGTAGCTTTTGAAACTCATTCTCCACCCATCGCATGGACCTTGTAACTTTGTCGCATGTTCTCATAGAGACTTCATGTAGTCTATTTTTCCAATTATCCAAGGCCTCCCCTGAGTTGGATGTGCATGAACTAGCACTCTTCTAGCTCAAGTTTCCAACCGTTGTTGGATTGATGTAGTCTTCTTGTAATGAAATTACATTGTAGATCTGGTTGAGATATTTAATCTATCCGTCATTGTAGACAAGATCAACGTATCTCCATCCCTCTAATGGATCAATCGATGACACCAATCTCATCTCATTATCCTCGAATGAGAGGATACTTTTCTTGAAGTTTATAATGGTCTCGTTTTCTATAGCCCAATCTATCCCCAACAATGTGGGATATGGATTTGTGTCATCAACAATGTTAATGAATTCAAAGTCTACAAATATGTGCAACCCTTCAATGTCGACACAGACTTGACTCAATCGACCATTGGGTAGGACCTTCGCTTGATTTGCAAGTCACAGATGGACAGGGGACCAGTCCAAACGTGTCTTGCCCATACTTTCCCAAGTTTTTCGCGTCAAGATATTGACATCAGAACCTAGGTCTAAAATGATGTAATCCATGTCGTAGTTGCATATCTGCACAGTCATTCTTAACTCGTGGACATTTTTGAATTTCTTTCTCACTTGGTTAACTTTCTTTTTAGGTCATGGCTCCATGGGTGTCTCTTCTATCATTTCCTACAGTTCTGCAATGGCATATTTATCTTGTATTAGCGTTATGCAATTTGACAGAAAGGATTTGATCTTACTAACCTTTTGTGGGACATTCTTCTAGAATATACATTGAAATTGTTCACGCATCTCCCTGACTTTTTCTGGCATCGATGATTTTGTTGGATCTACAAAATTTGGTCATACGTCCAAGAATACTTCCTTTTTTTCTAGACATTGAATGACACCTTCTTCTGTGTCGTAGGTCGTACTTGTGGTTGTAGTTGTTCTTGTGGTTTATCGTGATCAGCTCCTATCGCAACACCTCCTTGTGTTACGAAGACAACATTCATATCTCATGGTTTAGCTGCAATAATTTCAGAATTCATTTTAGGATTTGGGTTTGGATTCTGCGTAGGGATATGTCCTGTGATAGTCCTTGCTTTCCATTTTGCAATCAACTGAGGACATTGCTCCACATTATGGTCGTGTACCTTATAGTAGTAACATGTCTTTGCAGTTTCCAGGAAGTCTCTAGCATAATCACCTGGTTGTCCACAGTTATATCATGTAACATGACCTAGTCCCCTACCAAAACCTCCTCCACCACCTCTTCCTCTAAAGTTTCCACTGCCCCTTCCCTGTGGGTGTGGTTGCTATGGTGGATACTGATTCAGCCAATAGTGAGGCTGGTAGTGATTTTGTTGCACGTATGGATAATAAGGAGCATACTAATATTGATAATAGTTTTGATACTAATTGGGTGGGAATTGTGTAGGCTGATATGATGCTTGCATTGGTTCAGCCTAAACATGCCCCTCATTTTTCATAAAGTAGTTATCAACGGTCTTTTCCTTCAGGAGCTGATATGATCTGAATTATTTCTCTCCATGCCCTAGTGACTTACAAAATTTATAGAAGAGGTTCTCTGAGGTACTTACAACCTTTTTAAAATATAATCACTCCTTGTCGTGATGCCCTCTAGACTGGCATATACGACACTAGGGTAGTCCCTGGACATTTAATGGGTTTGGTGCACTAGACAAGATATAATTCATGAAGGTCGGACAATTATCCTTAATGTGTCTGTCTTTTCTGCATTTTTTGCACCATAAATATTCTTGTGCTTCCTTACCCTTCTTGATGTCCTACAGTTGTATTGTCAAATTAGCCAGTTGTGACTGAATCTGCAGCATTCCTGCGAAATCGTCACCAATTGGAAAGGATTCTAACTTCATTTCCAACTCTAGTGCTTATGTCTACAACTCAATATTTTTTTGCATCAACAACCCTCATATGTGTGGTAATAACGCAACAATAAACCACTCTTTATGTTCTACATCTTACATTTGAAAACTTACCTTAGGAATCAAAGTTTTAAACCACTGTTCAAAGTCCCATACTGATTTTGCTAGTGCTTAATGCACTGTGACTCAGATTTAGGTTTTCTGAACTTAGAGATCATTGCATCTTGGATCTCACCAAGGGTCTTTTGCAGAGTTTCAGATGGTGTGGCATAGAACTTCATAAACCAATCTAGCGCATGACCCCTTATAGTCATTATCATCTGCACCTTTCTTATGTCTGGGTTATGGACTAAGCGAACCATCCAAACATCTTCACAGAGAAACCAATGCTGCCATGGTTCTTCTTTTCCATTCCCATCGAATGTGGGTAACCAAATATCATTCCCATCTATTGATTTGGCGCCAGGGTCCTCTAGTAAAGGGTTTAAAGGGGGTGAACCCTCTTTCCTTCTAGTTGTAGTACTAGAACTATCGATATTAGCAATCCTTTTCAGGGATGAGACTCTATATCTAACCTTTGGAGATATTCCTGGTGTGATGTAGTTGCGTTCCAACCTTGGTGTCTCCCCAAATTCTTCATATTCCTATGTCCCTTTCTATTATGGGCTATATTCCTCATATTCATTGCAAGACCCTTCGTCTTCCTGCAAGTGAAGTTTGTGTTCACTCTCGTCGAACAAACCAGGATTCTATCACCCTATTTCGGTCTTTCTTCTTTTCCCTGATTTGAATCTCCTTCCACTCCTTAGGAATACAACTTCTAGTTCAGGTTCTATACTTCCAAGGAACATCTCAACTCACCCTTTCCCATTTTCTTAATAGGTTGTCTATGACATATCCTCCTTCCCAGGCATGCGACTCAACTACTGAACTGCAAGATACCCTTCTCATAGATGAGCAACTTGATCTACGTATTGATATATAAGAAATAACTTCTTCGGGGTCCCTAGAAAAAAAATTTTTTTTAGCCTTACTATATGAGGTTACAGTGTCTACTGCAAAATCAGTAATATATCCTTGCAGGATACTGTCAACCCAAAAATCAAAATCTCTAGATATGGTGTTACTTACACTGGTTACCTCGAAAACCAACTGATCACTCCATCTGATGACTTGTGTTCTATGGAAATTTCTCTGTCTAGTCGCCAATATTGACAACCACTCATGCATTATAATGGGAAAATATGCAAAGAATATATCATGGATGTCAGATTATATATACTCATTCAACCAGTTTTCTTCACTCAACTATGATCCTAGACTCTCTTCTTGTGTGAATGCTAGTGTCTTAGACTCCAGCTAGTCCTCTATCTCTTTCTTTGTCAGATGCCACAACATTTCCATTGACTCAAACGATTAAGGGTCTCAATATGAGAACCATTTGTTGGCCTCTTTCTCCTTCTTGTCTTGACCCACGGTTCAACAAAAACACAATACCAAGAAGACACCACAATAAATCGGCCCCACAAAGCAAGCTTAGTCGACAACACCTGCAAGGTAGGTGTTGTCTCACCTGAGATATCTAATGGGTAACTTCCATAACCATGTTTCCATAGTTGGCGAGGGATTATATTCCCTTGGAGCGCGGCCAAGGCGATCGACAAAGGAAATAGGAAAATGGAGTTTATTACTGTGAGAATGGGCACAACTATATGTCAGCATGCACGTGACATGACCCTGTCCTTAACCTAAACAACTGTCGCAACTTTTGTGATGCAGCTGATTCCTTGCAATGAAAGGAAGTGTGCAACTTATGATTTAACGTAGGGAATTAACCATGAACTTATGCACAACTTTCCAGTAATTATTTAAACAATATATCATTCACTGATTAATAAGAGGCCGCCATACATTCAACAGTAACTTATCAATATACAGTAAGAAAATACTTGACATTCACATAAACATTCAACATCAATTAATCATTCAACACATGAAATAACGTGGAAACCCATATGGAAAAAATCACCAAGGTGCTCTTCATCTGGTAGGATAAATGGGTATGGCACCTTACAGTCTGTGACCTGCAGACTGTTCTTATGATAGGTATTTCTAACTCAATATTATTTCTCTCTTGCTCTCTGGTTTATTCTTCTATCTAATCCTACTAGTCCACACACAACTTGGATAAACTCCTCTACCTCTACTATCTATGCACTCGATTGCATATTTATTCTACTTCTAGCGGTCTGTGCACATAGCTACAAGATCTGTAGCTCAACATCCTTCTACTGCTACCAGACTCTTCTCTGAGTCTTCTTTCCCTCAAACCCTAACTTACTTAACAAAATTGGCTGACTTGGCGAATGAATAACCAATCAACAACCAACAATGATGAACAACGATGAACAACCAACAAAATCCCAACGACCAACCCTTATACAGAGCTAGTTCTTCCTATTTATAACTTCTACAGGACCACGTAGGCTCGCCTACATACTGTTCATCAGTTACAAGTTCTAATCAGTCGTCAAAACGGTTACAAGCTATCATGGACTAACACAAGGAACTATCAGCTTGACTTACATATATTCCTTCATACGTCCATTTTCCAATGGATTACGCCATCCTTAGCAGCCAAGATCTTCCTGAACTATTGCTTTCTATCTGTTACCCACACACATGCATGCAAGATCGCCTTTCCTCCATCGCGCACATGTTCTATCCTTCTGAGTTGGTTCCTTTTCTTCCTTCATGACCTACTTTCCTTCTCATCGTGCGTGCAACTTTACTTCCTTGTTTGCACGCCAGCCTCTTCTTTGTGCACCTTTCCTAGCCCAACACATCTTTTTAATTCTCTTTCAGTAGACCGAATAACTCGTAAATATTCCATTGGGAACTCTCCTTACTTCCTCGTTTATGGTAAATAGGTTGTTCTACCATCAAACCTCTTACTTCCATTATTGCAGTTGGATCAATCTTTCCTACAGGATAAATCTCCTCCTATTCATAATAGAATTGATACTTTTGTTATATTAGAAGAGGAAAGAGAGAAGTCAAAAAATAAACTCTACCAACACCAACAATTAATTAAAATATGGTTTGTGTTATATTTTTAACATTAAGCTAACATTATATTAGGATATTTAACTGAGAGAATAACAAGCATGGCAATCAAACACAAGAGACAATTAACACCATGTTTTTCCTTGGGGAAACCATAAATGGAGAAAACCCCGCAACTTCCTTAGAGATAGAATCAGCACCAAAAGTAAGACCCCAAAACAGTAAGATGATCTCCCGATAGCAGCAACCTCTTTCTTCCTAGCCCCAATGTCTTCTTCTTCCTCAGCTATGCACTGCAACTGAGTGTGTGATAAATAGAGAGGCTCACTCTCTATTTATACTAATTCCCGACTTGACAATAACCTACTAGGTCCGAATTCTCTAGGAGATTCTAATAACCCTAGTGCCTTATAACTGCGGGACTTTAACCCTTGATCAATAGGAGAGTTACCCACAATGACTTGACATGACTTGTTTACATTATAGAACGTCCTGATAGGAACATCAAGGCATGACATGACTCAAATACATTGCAGACACATCCTGGAATAAACATCAGGGTACAACACTTAATAAATACAAGTGAATACATTCTGAAGTTACAACTACATCAACACTCCCTCTTAACTAAGAAGGTATTCTCTTGACACAATTTATCAGTGCAAGTCTTCTTCTCAGTAACATCTGGATCATCATTGAGTTCTCCTCATCTTCATCTTCATCTTCAAGTCATCTTCATCTTGATCTGGATCATCACTGGATCTGGATCATCATCACTGGATCTGGATCATCACTAGATCTGGATCATCACTCAATTTGGATCATCATCATTGGATCTGGATCATCACTCAATCTGGATCATCATCACTAGATATGGATCATTACTCGATCTGGATCATCACTGCATGGTCATCATCACGGGTGCTATCTCATGATTCTTCTTGTCACAGGAAGTTCTATAGAGCCAGCCCTTTTCCATGCTGGTTGTAGGCCTAGCCTCCATGTAGGTCTTATTTAGTGCTTATATCTGACCCTATGTCAGAATGGCCCACCCAACACTTACATCTGACCATGAGAGGAACACATCCACCACCATGTCAGAAAGGCATTCCCTGCAGTCACATATGACCATGCGGGAACACATCCCACAACCCTGTCAAAAAGGCCTAGCACTTACATTCACCAGCCTGATAGGACACACCTACTATCATTTGTGAAAAGGCACAACACTCACATCC
This sequence comes from Pseudotsuga menziesii, assembly GCA_001517045.1. Taxonomy (NCBI): domain Eukaryota; kingdom Viridiplantae; phylum Streptophyta; class Pinopsida; order Pinales; family Pinaceae; genus Pseudotsuga; species Pseudotsuga menziesii. Next base: position 109,270 of record LPNX011068738.1, on the reverse strand, counting down.
ACTAGCATGATAGGACACACCTACTATCATCTATGGAAAGGCTCAGCACTTAAATCCACTAGCATGGTAGGACACACAAACTATCATCTGTGGAAATGCACAACACTTACAATCACCAGCATGGTAGGACACACCTACTACCATCTGTGAAAAGGAACAGCACTTACATCTAACCATGGAAGGAACTTAATCCTCTCACCATGTCAAAAGGGTACTCAGTCCTAGACTGAGGTTTCCTGGTAACTAACTAGGTGCCTCCATTCTCCCAGAGAATGGCAACAACCCTTATATCTTATCAAGTGGGAACACATCCCTCAATCACATCAGAATGGCCATGCACTCATATCTGATCATGTAAGACTACATCTCATAGTCATATCAGAATGGCCCTCAGTCCTAGACCGAGTATTCCTGGTAACTAAACAGGCACCTCCATTCAGAGAATGGCAATAGCCCTTATATATGATCATGTAGGAACCAATCCTACAGTCATATCAGAATGGCTTAGCACTCATATATGACATGGAAGGAACCAATCCTCTCACCATGACAGAATGGCTCAGCCCTTACATCTGACCATGGAAGGAACCAATCCTCTCACCATGACAGAATGGCTCAGCCCTTACATCTGACCATGGAAGGAACCAATCCTCTCACCATGTCAGAATGGATCACAAACTCATCACTTCCCCTTGGAAGGAACCTCGATCTGGAGAACACCAAGATTCTCCCTGAAGTACTCAAACTTCATTCTGGCTAATGGCTTCATCAACACATTAGCTATCTATTCATCCGTCGCAACATATTGGAGCTTCATTGCTCCTTTCTGCTGCACCATATCCCTAATATAGTGATACTTGATCTCGATATGCTTTGACTTGACATCCATTTGGTGTATCCTCCATTTCATCGTTGCAGCCAAAGCAAGTACTGATCTGATGGAAGTGTATCTGGCTACAGGTGCAAACGTTTCTTCATAATATATTCCTTCTTTTTGGGAGAAGCCACAAGCACCAAATCTTGCCTTATATTTTTGTATGCTACCATCTGCAACATGCTTGATCTTGTAGATCCATTTGGAAGTTACAACCAAATTCCCTTCTGGTCTTGGGACAACATCCCAAACATCATCCTTCATGATCGATTGATACTCTTCGATCATAGCATCCTTCCATTCTTTCCTTTCCGCATGAAATCACATAATAATGCTACATATCCGGAGCAGGACCTGGTCCTCTTTCTTTCTCTATGATTCTCTTCTGGAGCCCGATATATTTCCTCACCTTGGATAGCTTCTTGTACCCAAGAAGGTTTCCTCTTATGATGACTCTTCTCCAGAGGTGGATCTACAGGTTCTTAAGGTTCTTTAAATTCTCGATCTTCTTTTTGAGTTTCTTTGTTCATTGTTGTGTCATGAATTCTGGGTGATTCCGATTCTTCAGGAACTTTAGCAGGTTTCTTTCTGGATTTGTGGTAGGCTAATTCTTTGTCAAATGTTACATCCCTTCTGATGTCGATCTTCTTGAATTCTGGGAAGTATATTATGTAAGCCTTCGAGCTTTCAGAGTATCCCACAAATATACCCTTCTTTCCTGAAGGATCTAACTTTTTCCTCTTTTCTTTGGGAATGTGTATGTATACTGGACAGCCAAATATTCTGAGATGGCTGACTTCTGGTTTCTTACCGGAAAAGACTTCTTTAGGTGTCTTGTTCTCAAGTACTCTGTGTGGATTATGGTTCTGTACATACATCGATGTTCTGGAAGCTTTTTCCCATAGATGCATGGGAAGATCTTGATCATGAAGCATTGCTCTTGTAGCTTCCATGATAGTTCTATTCTTTTTTTCTGCAACCCCATTCTGTTGTGGATTATATGGAGTGGATAAATCCCTCTTAATCCTTGAGTCTTTGCATAAATCTTTGAATTCATTTGATGTGAATTCTTTGCCATTATCTGATCGAAAGGTCTTGATCCTCTTTTCAGTGTGGTTCTCGATCAAGGCTTTGAATTCCTTGAACTTGCTGAAAACTTCATCTTTGTTCTTCATAAAGTAAATCCATCTCTTCCTAGAAAAGTCATCAATAAAATAAACATAGTATGCATACCCGCTTAATGAACTTGATGACATTGGACCACATACATCGGAGTGGATGATTTCCAAGATTCCTTTTTCCTTGCTCTCGCTACTTGGAAATGTCTTGTGTGTGTTCTTTCCTTTTGTACATCCTTTGCCGACCCCATCATGTTTTTCTTGAATTTCTGGAAGACCTTCAACAATTTTGCTTGCAAGTGGTAGTGCTCTGTAATGCACATGTGCAAGCCTTCTATTCCGAAGTTCATTTGGCTCTATTGTGTCATGGACGAAGGCTTGTTCTAGACGGTATTTCAATTTTTATAGACCTCCCTCTTGTTCCCCAATCACCACTGCATCATTAATAGTCTTTCCCTTTGGCCAGATGATAACTTGGCCATCTATAAATGCAACCCTCATGCCTTTTGCATCTAATGTAGATTTTGAGAAGAGGTTCTTCTTTAGTCCTGGTACAAACAATACTTCCTTCATTGTCATAGAATTTCCAGAGTCTAGCTTATAGGAGAATTCCCCACTACCTTTTATTGGATACTGGTAGTCATCTCCAAGTTTCACCTTGTATGGTGATTCATGTTCTGATAGTTTCACAAAAGATTCCTTGAATCTTGTCATATGTTTGGAAGCCCCACTGTCTATAAGCCAATCATTGCTTCCAAGTGTAATGTTTTTCGTGAGAGTGGAAATCAAAACATATTCTTCATCACTTGAGGAATCATGAATTTCATGTCTGATTCTCTTTGTGGAAGGTTCATCATCCTCTGCAACATGAGCATGATGTCTTCTCTTGTTTCCCTTCTTCTTGTGAGAGACATTTTTGTTTCTAGGACATTCTCTAGTATAGTGTCCTTTCTTGTCACATGTATAACATCTAATTCTATACAAATATTTTCTAGTGTTATCATTGTGAGAGTGCTTACCTCTAGGGTGATGAGAACTTCTTCCGGTTTTCTTGGAGTGTACAATGAGAGCTTGATATTCACTTCCCATATTTTCTTCTTGAGCTGCTATTCGAGCTTCTTCTTGAGAGAATTCTTCCAATAGTCTGTTGAACTTAACTAACTTCTTTCTGACACAGATTCCTTGAATAAAGGAGTCCCATGATCTAGGGAGACCATTGAAGGTGGTCATTACAATCTCTGCATTCTCCACTTCTTCATATACTACTTCTAGTTGTTCCTTGATCTGAGAGACCCTTTTAAAGTAAGAGTGGATGGTTTCTGCATTCTGGATCTTTACATACTTTAGTTGGTTTCTCAGAGTCATATTTCGGTTTATGTTCTTCCCTTCAAATAGTTTTATTAGGGAATCAAACATAGCTTTAGGTGTCTTTAGGGAGGACACTTGTGGTATGAGATGATCCTTGATTGAATCAACAATAATCCTATTATCCATAACCAACTTCTTCTTGTGTAAGGCCTTAGCCTCATCTCCCTCTGGAACTGGAACCTCCTCATTGATATAGGAGTCCAACCCATTTTCTTCCAGGACCATGGAGATACTATATTTCTAGGCTTAGAAGTTATCATCTCCCTCAATCTTTTCATAAATCTTGGTATGATGAGACATCTTAACTAAGAACCTCAAATGGAAATACAAAAAATTTAGATCTTACCAGGTCAAGATGTCAGATCTGGATTTGGAGCTGAATTTCTGTAGTGCTGGTTTAGGAGCAAATTAGGGTTTGAATTTTCCAGAGTTCTGTCCAAACAAATGATTTTATCCTGATCTCTAAACTTCGATTTTGAGGAGGAGATCAATACAAGCCTGGGCTCACTAAAAAAATCCACTTCTCTGGAAAGGCCTAATTTTCGATAGCAGTGTCTGGTCCAAAACTGAAAAAGCTCAGAATCGGATTCTGCTTCGACAAAAAGATACGCCCTAGAGGAGTGTCATCCCAACCTTCTTTTTCTTAAAATCTATGGAGAGAGATCCAGAAAGTAGGAATCCCTAGTTTTCGTAGCTACACAGTTTCTTCTTCTTAGGTTAGCTCTGATACCATGTTAGATTTTTAACATTAAGCTAGCATTATATTAGGATATTTAATTGAGAGAATAACAAGCACAACAATCAAACACAAGAGACAATGAACATAGTGTTTTTCCTTGGGGAAACCATAAATGGAGAAAACCCCACAACATCCTCAGAGATAGAATCAACACCAAAAGTAAGACCCCAAAATAGTAAGATGATCTCCCGACAGCAGTAGCCTCTTTCTTCCTATCCCCAGTGTCTTCTTCTTCCTCAGCTATGTGCTGCAAATTGTAGAAATA
>LPNX011068738.1:77610-102775 GCA_001517045.1 Pseudotsuga menziesii | reverse complement strand
TAACTTTCTTCATTAAATCTTCATATGAATCTTCATCTTCAATTTCTGACTTTGGCTTCTTCACAATTTGCTTCTCTTTTGATTTGAATTTCTTACTTCATTGAACTAAGAGAGAATGATACTTTCCCTTTGAAGAATTAAGGACACCCATATGGATCAATTTATCTTTCTCCTTTGTTATTGAATCAAGAAAATAATTTAAAGAAGGCATTTTCCACTTAGGAACAACAAGCCTAGTTGCATGAAAGGTAGACACAAAAACTGAGTAATCAGGACCCAATTTTGAAAGAATGGAAAGGATTAATTGATCATATGATTTCTCAATCCCACATTGCTTGAGAATTAGAAAAAGTGACTTGAACTTGGTGAAGAAACCCTCAAGAGATTCAAAATTGCTTGGACTGAGTGAGAATAACTCAATATCCAATTGATGCGCTCTTAGCTCATCTTGAACTCCAAAGAGAGACTCCAATTAAGTCCATACTTGGTTTGGAGTGGTCAAACCATATAGATGAAAGAGTAGATTAGGAGAAATAGAGAGGCAAAGCAATCCATAGGCTTCATCCAACCTATTATGCCACTTAGCTTTCTCAATCACAGCATTGGGCTCATTCTCCAAAGCTAGTGTAACTCTATATAATCCTCTACTATGCAATAGAATGGAGATTTTGGATTTCCATTTGTGGTAGTTGAAGGAAGTAAGAATTATAGCTGATGAAGAATCCATATTTCTTAATTGATGTGCTCAAGAATAAAATCTATGCAAATCTTGTAAGCTAGACAAGCTCTTCTTTAGAGAAGGATAGGAGACTGGATGTGCTCCTAAACTTTGTAGAACTTTATCAACCTTGCTGCTCTGATACCATGTAGAAATAATAGATCAATTCTATGAGCAATGCTGCTAAGAAGAAGCACAGGAAATAGATCTTGCTACTAAGAATTCTCACAGGCATACACATGGAAAATAGAGAGAAGAAAAGAGACTGAATCACATGAATGAAGAGATGAATATTAGTGTGTATCCTTCCATTGAATAATGATGAATAATAGTGTACATAAATAGCACATACCTCATAGGAAAATCGAATTGTATGGAAACAACTCATAAAGCTCAAAAAGGCTGACTTACCAAAATATAGCAAACCCCCATAGGTGGCTAAAGCACTTTCCAAATCTATCAAGGACCTCATGAGTTGGAAAAATCATGAGTGAGTTGTCAACGAGATGGAAATAACATGCTAACCCTAGAAAATGGAGAAAAATTAATGGAGGATGGGTTGGAAACAAAAGCTCCCAGTTTCCTAGTTGACTAGCTTTTATCTTATCCATAGAAAAGCAGAATAAAGCAGAATCTGCTGTAAAGTCCTGTATACTAATTCTGGATGGTAAAAAGGTGGTCAAGATCAACCCAGAATTGGAAATAAATCATTCCAAGGATATAGATGGCATGTACTGACTTTAAGGTGCAAGTGGATGCCAACTAATTAAGCTAGTGGGTGAATAATTAATCAAATAATGATTAAGTATTTTATCCTAAGTTGTGAGTGGTTTTAATATATTCCAACACAAATGAGTGTGAGTGAGTGTGTGATAAATAGAGAGGCTCACTCTCTATTTATACTAATTCCTGAATTGACAATAACCTACTAGGGTCGACTTCTCTAGGAGAGTCTAATAACCCTAGTGCCCCAAAACTGCGAGGACTTTAACCCTTGATCAATAGGAGGGTTACCCACAATGACTTAACATGACTTGTTTACATTATAGAACCTATCGATAGGAACATCGGGGCATGACATGACTCAAATGCATTGCAGACACATCCCGGAACAAACATCAGGGTACAATACATAAGAAATACAAGTGAATACATTCTGAAGTTACAGTTACATCAACAATTTGATGAAACATCTTCGACCGACCGAGATTTCTAGGTTGGGGATTTGGTTTTGAAATGGGACAAATAGCACAAAGACACAAATGTTTATACTAAATTTCAACGCTGTTGGAGAGGGATATTCATTGTTACCTAAAATATTGGCCCTAGTATTGTCTGATTGCAAACACTGGAAGGTTTCTCTGAGGCCTATCCAGTGAAAGTCCAACTCCTTAGAAAGTAATTCATTTGTGATAAGCATTTTCTTATCTATACATAGGCGTGTTTCATTTTCTTTTCTTTTCTTTGGTTTGATTTTTATTTTTAATTTATTTCAAACACGATATTGACAAATCATTTGGCCACAACTAGTGATCATTCTATCTCCAAAAATTTCTAGCTGTAAAATTTGAGGGTGGATATGTTAGAACATATTTATTTGGTTTATATCCAAAATAGTGCTCTCATGGGAATACAACCAATAACCTGTGCAGGCCTTTAAATTGAAATTTCTCTACATGAGTCACTATCTTTACAAACCCTAATTGTGATAATTGAATCTTTAGCAGTGATTTGGTATTCATGTCATGTGTTCCATTAGTGAATGGCAATAAATCTCTATATCCTGGTCAACTTTTTTTCTACTCCGGATCTCTCCTAAATCACTTTGAAATTAAATAAAATTTATCTAAATAAGTGTGAATTGCAATATGGAGGGTTTTATCACAAGCCAACCTGTCATGTTCATAGATATTTAGTGAGTGACATTACTAAAAGATGGTTACCAAGCCAAGGTAATGGCTTGCAATTTATATTGTAATTAATACTTTTGTTTTTTTTTTATGGTTAATCACAACTTGTTGTATTCAAGGACATGGGATATTATCACAAGCCATCTTGACCATGATCATGGATTCTATGTTGGATTGAAATTACTACCTTTGATTATCAAGCCATGGTAATTTATTTTAGTGTCAAAGATAAAATATAAGGATTATCCTTATAGATCTAGCTTGTTCAGTTTCCAGGTAGGATTTGTGAATGGCCTTGCACCTTACCAGGGCAATGGTCTTGTTTCAACAAAGTTGTAGTTAGTTTCTTTATCCAAAAAAGAAAAAAAAGAAAAATATGTATATAGGTCTGAGAAATAAAGTCACTAATAACTAATCAATAAGTCAAGGTGATTGTTGGTTTGATGATCTTGAAATAGATCAAGGTTTTCCTAAAGTTCAACATCAACAACTCTCTTTTGTTTGCATATTGGTCACACAGATACCCTTTTTATTCTAAGTTTTCTTTTTCAGTTGAGTATCATTACAAGTGGCTTAGGATGGGAGATAAAAATCATATTAGAGGAAATTTCAACTCAAAATGGGCCTCCTAAAAAGAATTAATAAAATAATAGTTAAGATAAGAAAATAATATTTATTAATTTTGGAGGAAGAAAAGAAAAAAACTACTTTTTTGTTTGTATTTTTGACATATCTCCCTGTGTTTTTACTCAAATTTTGATTGGCAGAGCTCATTGGATGCGGAATTAAATTCCGCATCCAATGAGTACCCACTCGACATACTTTTCATGGACCACGCTACCCCAAAAACAAGAAATACCTGAAAAACGTGATGATGACATCATCATCATGTTTTTTCAGGTATTTCTTGTTTTTGGGTAGTGGGGTCCATCAAAAGAATGCCAAGTGGGTACTCGTTGGATGCGGAATTTAATTCCGAATCCAACGAGCTCTCCCGATCAAAATTTGAGTAAAAACATGGGGAGATATGTCAAAAATACAAACAAAAAAAGTAGTTTTTTTTATGATCCCTATCCTCAAATTTATATTAAAAAAGTGTTTAAGACCTATACGGTATTTCAAATTTAAAGCAATTACATTGGCTAACACATGATGACATGGAATTTAAATCAAAGTTAAAAGGCCCATTTTGAGTTGAGATTTCCTCTAATTATAAAATTAATCCTGTTGGATTTCATTGTAATATTATGAATTCACTCTTGGATCATAGATTTAAACATTTTTTCATGCTAACATATCCTTTCTTCAAGTTTTAAAAGTTTATTCATACAGAGATAACTGCTTCATCCAAGGAGTCACCATTTGTTGTTGGAACAACAGATCCTATTTTATTTGTTAAAATGGGAACCCCATTTACTCATCATTAAGGTAATATTTATGGTTATTATCTTGCGTATGGGGTATCATTCATTAGTGTTTTCATCCTTCTGTCTTTTGATGTTTTGATTTGAATAACATTTTTCTTCAAAGCCTTTTTTTTTGGGTTTGTGAATTCCATAAAATTTAGTATTTTCTTTCAAAATTTTGTATTTCCGCAATCTGCATTCTGCAATATTCAAAGAAGATAACGGAATTCCTTTTTTTTGGAGGTTTTGAATTTTTTTCCCACAATCTGTAACCCACAATATGGATTGTGGATGTTGTAATATTTCTATTTTTATTTTCCATTTTTACCTTTCCGCAACCTACAACCCGCAATGTGGATTGTGGATGTCAGAAAGATTTTCAAAATAAAAATTTAACTTAATGGTCCTGCAATTATGCAACACACAATGCAGATTTCGTAAATCAGAAGCCCAAAAATATAATAAAATCGCAAGTCGCATTTTTCACGATTACGCAACCTGCAATGTGGATTGCGGATTGTAGAAAAAATAAAGTAATTTTTGGTTAGAAACTTTCACCTTGTGATCCCACAAACTGCAATGCAGATTGCAGATCACGAAAATAAAAAATAGAATGTCAAAAAGTTGACTCCACAATTTCCTTTCCCGCTTTCTTGCTTCAATTTTAACCGTTGTTTTGTTTTAAAATATATGATCTAAGTTTATTTATCTATTGAATCTGGTTGTTTAAATATTTTGAATTTTCACTGTGATTCTACCATTTTCAATTTGCAAATTTTACTTTGGCAGAAGAATTTTTATTGCAATTTATTACGAGGTCAATGGATTTACTTATTCCAAGAGAATTATTGGTAAGTTCTTTGAATCTATTACCCTCCATTGGTGCAATTTTGGAATTTGATTTGGGTTAAAATTAACTAGTTTTCTTCTTTTTATTAGAATTTACCATCCTTCCTATCAACCATGTCGATAAATACCATATCTCAAATGACCCTTAATGAGAATAAAAACAAAGAACCAAACTCTGGCATTTTCTTGGACACAAATGGATGAGTACCTAAAACCTATCACCTGGACTAGTCTAGAATTTACTCAATTTTTTACAATGATGATTTTTCAGGCATTCAACATAACTAGTCAGCTTTTGTGAACATTAGTAAGTCTCAAATTCATGTCATAATGAACAGGGCCTCTTTAATGCCTTATAACGACGCTATGAAATGTATAGCTTCCCATGCAAACCCTAAAGACCACTCATTCAACGCCTAAGCTCAGACCCAGTTGGCCTCTTTTTGATCAAAAGTTTTTGCTAGAACTTATGCCCTCAACCCAACCCAACAGTTTCTTAACAAGTCATTTCTTGAGTCATTTGCGACCCTATACAACTTTGAAGAAAAACTTAAGTCCTGGATGGACAAATGTGCTACCTTCTTACCTAAACCCGATAAAATATATCATATCTCTTGGTTTAGGGAACCTTTCTCCCTTCTAGAAGCTATATTATGTAGGTTATATGGATTTCCAAACCATACAGTTTTCAAAGCGGAATGGGTGCCTCTTGCTCATCATATTATCACTACAGGGGAATCATTCAATTAGGCTCCAATCTTCTCGATCATATTGAAGGAAGTCATTTATAAGTATCAAAAGACTCTAGCATCGAGGAGACCTACATTCTGTCTGTCTGCATATGTGATGGATGTTTTCTATGCAACATTTCCTTATCCCGCCATGGGATATAATTGGATGAGGAATTGACCTCATGTCCATATTTATTGTTTGACATTATGGGATGATAATTTCATTCCTATTATATATGATAATTTTGATAATTTCACAGGTTCTATTTCTAAAAACTATTCAAGGAATATGCTCCCAGATTCTCATCCAGAGCCAGAGCCTTGATTTCCATGATGGGATATTGGTATGTTGGTGAATATCTTTCATATATCACAATCTGGGGTAGCAACATTGTTCATATGCTACCTAGAATAGTTCTGGATAGAATGGTTCTGGAAGAGATATCTTTCTAGACTGTTATTGATGGAGTGTTTCCAAAACAAATTGGATCCAAAAGGAAAGGGTGGCCCAAATTATCCCTTGGCCTTAAACCTCTAGTGATATAAATCTACACTTATGCAAGAATCAGGGTAATTTTTAGGGGCAAAATTTCACCGATTGGCTATTTCTAGGGTTTTTTTCAAAAAATAAATTCATTACTTGGTCATTTTTAGTGTCACTGATTAGAGAAAATTTCAACTCAAAATGGGCCTTTTAAATTTAACTTAAATTCCATGTCATCATTTGTTAGCCAATGAAATTGATTTAAATTTGAAATACCGTATAGGTCTTAAACACCTTTGAAATATAAATTTGGGGATAGGTATCATAAAAAAATTACATTTTTTTATTGTATTTTCGACATATCTCCCCGTGTTTTTACTCAAATTTCAATTAAGAGAGCTCGTTGGACGTGGAATTAAATTCCAAATCCAACAAGTACCAACTCAGCATACTTTTGACAGACACCACTACCCAAAAAATAAGAAATACCTGAAAAAAGTGATGATGATGTCATCATCACATTTTTTCAGGTATTTCTTATTTTTTGGGTAGCAGGGTCTGTCAGAAGTATGCCAAGTGGGTACTCGTTGGATGTAGAATTTAATTCCACATCCAACCATCTCTCCTGATCAAAATTTAAAAACACGAGGAGATATGTCGAAAATACAAACAAAAAAGTAGTTTTTTTTTCTTCCTCCAAAATTAATAAAAATTATTTTATTATTTTAATTATTATTTTATTAATTTTTTTTAGGAGGCCCATTTTGAGTTGAAATTTCCTCTGATTGAATATCGCCTATATTTACATAAAAATTGTTTTTTTATTATCATAATATTCACCAAAATTTACACATTTCAGTGTTAATTTTATCTTTCATATTTAATATTCTCCTACCTATCTATAAACATGCTTTTTTCAACCCCAAAAAATCACCTAGATTACTATACTTAAGTATAATATTAGAATCCTTGAAAAATACCCTGACAGGAATACTTGGAAAAATTGTCATTACCCCAAATATTGGAGAATCCACCAGAGGAATGCATGATTCTTTCTTGGTGAACCACTTTACCCAACAACACATGAAGACTTCCTATGCTCATCAGAAGGACACCGATGATTCTATTTACCAAGGGCCAATTCTTTCTCAGAAGTTGTAAGAAGAATATCTTCTCCTAAAGAGAAGAAATTTATTTTCTAATACCATCAAGAGCTTAAAAATAAGGAGCTCCATTATAGAAAACTTCAGTTGGCATCATAAGAGAAGACAAAAAAACATTTGGTTGAAAATGAAACACAAAAATTAGAAGCTAGCACCTATTCTATGACAACTGATCAAACAAATGACCATGGAAAAGTTGTGACTGAATATCCACCACAACCTGGACCTTCATCCACTCTTGATTCCATATTGAAGTCAACATAGATGAAGATAAGTTTAGAGTTGATGAGCTCAGTGGTAGAGGCACAAGAAACAACTTCTGCACCTCAAGCAAAGAGGAAAATGATTGAAGAACCACCACCACATGTAGAGATACTTGATATTGAGGGTAGTGATCTTTAAGAAGAAGCACTTCGCACCAATTTCTCATGCCTAATCACTCTTCATGTCATATTACCACCAATTGTCTCATGGACCTAGGAATTTGTGGATCCCCTTGAAGTTTTAGTGGATAATAATTATTTCATGGACATCCATTTTCCCCAAGACATCACCCTAGTACTGAGGCATACTTTGTCCCTTTTCTGATCCCAATCACCTTTCCTTCTTCCACTTTGCCTATTCTCACAGTTCCATTTCACACATTTGTTGAAAAACCTGCTGCTCCTATTCAAGTTACATATTTATAGTATGTTTTTATTCATACCAATGCCACCTCTATAGAACCTATTACTCCTATTGCTATTTCCATTCCTTCACCATCAACTTCTCATGCACATATACCATCCATTTCAATTTCCCAAGTGAACATTCCCATTCCTGCCCCTTCTATTTCCCAACCTGTTCCTTTGGTAATAGTGTCTAAAATGTCAATCCCACAGTACAAGATATGGCATATTTTGGTGAGGATGTAGTGGTATAACTAGGAGAATATTTCTGGATCAAGATATATAAAGTTTTAGTAAAGAAAAGGTCCAAGTGAGCAAGAGAAGGTACACTCAAGGAAGGAATTGTACCAATCTAGATCATATGGAATAGAGCTTCAAAAGATGTCAAGCAAGAAGCTTTGGAAACATCAACTGCTATGGGATCCTTTGCACGGGAAAATTATGATTCATTTTCCTCACTCAGTAAGGAAATCAAGGCAAAATAAGTGGAATTGTAAAGGTTTAAACATAAGCAATCTCAGTCCAAAGAGCACCATCAAAATGAGATGCAAAGTTTCAATAATAATTATGAGGACTGGCTTAGGAATTTGCAAGAGAAAAATGATATTCTCAAACAAAATATTGAAGAAGCACAAGGTCTTAATGTTAAACATGCTAAAAATATTATATCCCTCGAACAATAACTGGATGATTATATGCTACAAAGATTATATCCATTTCTTCCTCTTTTTCTAAATTTACGAAGGAAGAGTTCCAACAACTGGCCTCCAATATTCAAGATGACCTTAACAAGGTGATGGTTGGATTTTTTGAAGGATTAAATGAAATTTATGAGACCTGCAATGATTTTGAACATCAATCTGACCTCTTGTATAATCATAATCAAAGGAGAAAGGATGCTACCAAATATTATGATGATTTGGTAGATTGAAAAAGGTACATCGAAAATAAACTAGAAGAGGTGCCAATATTAGATAAAATAAAGCTGAGGAGAATCAAGATCTCCTTGGAATCATCGGAGAATGCTTTTGATCTAGTTCATGCTCAGGTGCAAGATGGGGACAATAGTGGAATGAATGAGTCAAGTATTGTTATGGCAGAAGCATATAAGAAGAACCAACAAAGAAGGAAACACACTAGGTCGATAAGAAATATTCGCATAGACAGTATGCAAGAATTCGAACCAATTTATTACTTTTTCTCCATGAAAGATGGAGGAATTAGATGATGTCTATATTACATTAATGTACATGCTTATATAGGATGCAGAGAATCTTAGGTGACTACCCGCTATGTTCAGTTACAAAATAAGTTATAACGGTTCATAAGTTCAACCATCGCAGAGCATGTTGGTATGATGTATGTCAAGGTGTACCTGTGGAGGTGAACCTATTGAATGAAAAAGTCAAGGCGTACCTGTCGAAGGTGAACTTGTAGAATGAACATACCAGGGCAGACCTATCAAAGGAGAACATGTCGGCTGCTAGTTGGATCATTCCTCCTTCCTTAAAAAAAAATGGTCTCCATTGTGTATTCATTCGTGTGAGGAAACTTATTGTCTACTTTAGTAGTAGAGTACCATTTTCCTTGCACGGGAAGTTGTCCTACTTTAGCCACTTGAAATAAGGGAATGGATTTCATCCTTGTATGGTGTATGTGTCATATCACAATGGTGTCACAAAGAAGAGGTTCCTAAACATCTGGATGGATGTCTTTGGGTTTTGATGTCTGCAAGTCATTCTATTCCAACAATGGTGCATGGTAAGTTCGAAGTAGATCTACATTGAAAAATGGATGTAGGACAAGGAATGCAGAAATGTCAAGCATAAAATAATTTTATCCAATATGTTTATGGATACTGTATGCACCATATCGCAAAGGTTTCATATTTCTATATGTACTAGTGAAGCGCTCCTTCTTTAGGTGTAACCAAACCCGATCCCCAATTTGGAATGAATGAGGAATACGATGCTTGTCATGTAGGGCCTTCTATTTTGCATTAGCTCATTGCAACATCTCATGTGATTGATTATGAATGTTGTATATTTGATCCCTGAAATTCAATTCCTTCTCCACTTATCATCCTTCAAGGTCGGTGTTGTTCGACTGTGTCGAGGAACTGATGAAGTCAATAGGCGCTGAGGGTTGAAATCCATAAAAACTCTCAAATGGAATCTTTCTCGTAGAGTTTTGTTGAGCAAAATTGTAGTTGTGCTGTATGTACAGAAAGTTGTCATCCTATGTTCAACGTTGTTGTTATATTTTATCATTTAGTCAATATGATCTAGGATCTTATCTGAGAGAATAACATGCACAACAATAATCACAAGAGACAAGAGACACAAAGATTTTTCCTTAGGGAAACCATAAAGGAGAAAACCTCTCAACTTCCTCAGAGATAGAATGAGCATCAATAGAAAAATTAAAACCCAAAAAAACAAAGATGATCTCCGACAACTATTCTCTCTCTCACTTGTGCGAGCTCCGCTTCTCTCACTCATGTGCTATAGTTGAATGAGTGTGTGTTTCAAATAGAGAGTCTCACTCTCTATTTATACTTGTTTTCCACTTGACATTTAATATACAAGGCTGACCTCACTAGGAGAGTCTAATAACCCTAATACCCTTCAACTGTGGGGACTATTTCCTTGACTTACAACATAAGGCTAACCTTAATGACTTTGTTATATTAATGAATCTCCCATTCAGAGGAACAAACATCTCTGTCAGGGTACAATGAAATACAATATAAAATATACAAGTGAATACATTCCGAAGTTACAAATACATCAACACTCCCTCTTAACTAGGAAGGTATTCTCTTGAAACAGTTCATCACCACAAGTCTTCATCACTGGATCATCATCAAAGCTAGATCATCATCATCATCACTTCTCTCGCGTCGAGCAAATGGTGCTATGTATTAGTTATACTCGTCATAGGAAGTTCTACATAGCTAGCTTTGCTGGATGTAGGACTAGCCTCCACGTAGGTCTTCACATCTTCAACACTTATATCTGACCATGGGAGGAACCAATCCTGACACCATGTCATAAAGGCACATCACTTACATCTGACCATGATAGGAACTAATATTTCCACCATGTCAGAAAGGCATAGAACTTACATCTGACCATGGGAGAAACCAATCCTGCCACCATGTCAGAAAGTCACAACACTTACATCTGACCATGGGAGGAACCAATACTTCCACCATGTCAGAAAGGCACAACACTTACATCTGACCATTTGAGGAACCAACCATGCCACCATTTCAGAAAGGCACAATGATTACATATGACCATGGGAGGAACCAATCCTGCCACCATGTCAGAAAGGCCCAACACTTACATCTGACCATGGGAGGAACCAATCCTACCACCATGTCAGAAAGGCATCTAGACTCATCACTTCCCCTTGGAAGGAACCTTGATCTGATGAACAACAATCTTATCTCTAAATTACTCAAACTTCAGTCTAGCTAACGGCTTGGTTAACACATCAACTATATTCTCATCCATCACAACATAATGGAGCTTCACTGCTCCTGTTTGCACTATATCCCTGATATAGTGATATTTGGTCTTGATGTGCTTCGACTTGTCATGGAAAACTGGGTTATTTGACAAATTTACACAACTCCTATTATCACAATATATACAAGTAGCATCCAACTGGAGATCAAACAAATCATATAGTAGCTTCTTTAGCTACACTACCTCACAACTAGCTGAACAAGCTATGACATACTCTTCTTTGGTTGTACTCAGTGCAACATAGGACTACTTCCTGCTAAACCAAGAGATCACACATGATCCCATACTCAAGCATCACCCTGAAGTGCTCTTCCTATCAATAGCATTTCCTGCCCAATCCGAATCCACATAAACCTCCAGGTTAATCTTCTGATTCGCTTCATATTTGATCCCATAGTCAACTGTACCCTTCAGGTACCTCAGAATATGCTTTGCAGCAATCAAGTGAACATGTCTCAGATCATCATGAACTATATCAATGTGTTCACAACAAATAAAATATATGGTCGCATGTTCATTGGGTACATCAATGTCCCAGTGATCTGACGATACATCATAGCATCAACTGACTCTGATGAATCATCACTCAATAGCTTCAGGTTCGATGCCATAGGTGTGGTCATGGACTTTCATCCCATCATCCCAAATCTCTTCAGGATATCTATTGCATACTTCCCATGTCCTAGGGAGTTTCCATCTACATTCTACCACACCTCCATGCCTAGAAAGTAGTGCATCATACCCAAGTCTTTCATCTCGAACTCAACAACAAGATTCCTCTTCATGTCACCAATAAATCAATCCTCACCTGTCACAAACAGGTCATCCACATACAGTAGGAGTATCACTGGGTTCCATTCCTCAACCTTATAGTAAAGGTTGGAATCCACTTTACTCTTGGTAAAGCCCAATCCAGTCAGGAAGCTATCAATTCTGTCGTACCATGTCCTGGGTGCATGGTTCGAACCATACAGAACCTTCTTCAATTTGCACACATGACTTTCCATGTCATGCGTCCCAAAACTAAGTGGCTGCTCCACATACATTTCCTCTTCTACTACACCATTCATGAACGTTGTATTGACATCCATCTGGTGTATCTTCCATTTCATTACAACAGCAAGAGAAAGTATTGATCTACTGGAAGTGTATGTGGCTACAGGTGAAAAAGTCTCCTCATAATCTGTCCCTTCTTTCTAGGAGAAGCCATGTGCCACAAATATTGCTTTATATTTCTCAATGCTACCATATGCATCATGATTGATCTTGTAGATCCAATTGGAAGCTACAACAAACTTCCCTTTTGGTCTCGGGACCACATCCCAGACATCATTCTTCATGATCGACTGATACTCTTCGATCATAGCATCCTTCCATTATTTCTATTCCGCTTCTACTTCAGAGTTGGAAGGTTCTTTATCAATGATGTTACATAGTAGGGCTACATAATTGTAGTAGGATATAGTTCTCTTCCTTTCTCTGTGCATTTCTTCGGAGGCCCCATATCTCTCTGCACCTTGGATAGCCTCTCGTACCCATGCAGGTTTCGTCTTGTAAGGATTCTTCTCCTAGGGTGGATATAAAGGTTCCTGAGGTTCTTCCATTTCTAGATATTCTTCTGGAGTTGCATAGTTCATAGTTGTATCTCGAATCCTGTGTACTTATGTTTCTTCAATGTCTTCAACAAGTCTCTTTCTGGATTTGTTTTAATCCAAATCTTCATCAAAAGTCACGTCCCTGCTGATGTCAATCTTCTTGAATCTTGGGAAATATATTATGTAAGATTTTGAGCTTTCACTATATCCCACAAATATACCCTTGTTTCTTGAAGGATCTAAATTTGTCCTCTTTTCTTTCAGAATGTGTATGTACATTGCAAAACTAAATATTTGGAGATGGTTGACTTCCAGTTTCTTGCCAAAGAAGACTTCTTCTGGTGTATTTTTCTCAAGTACTTTATGTGGAGTATGGTTTTGTACATACAAATATGTCCTAGCAGCTTCTACCCATAGATGCATAGGAAGATCTTGATCATGAAGCATTTCCCTTGCTGCTTCCATAATCATTCTATTCTCCCTTTTTGCAACCCCATTTTGTTGTGGATTATATGGAGTGGTCAACTCCCTCTTAATTCCGGACTCTCTGCATGATTCTTTGAATTCATCTGATGTGAATTATCCTCCATTGTTTGATCGAAATATATTTTGATGTTATTCTCTGTGTGGTTCTCGATCAAGGCTTTGAATTCCTTGCATTCACTGAATACTTCATCCTTTCTTTTCAAGAAGTATATCCATGTATTCCTAGAACAAAATTCAACAAAAGAAACACAATATACATCCCCACTCAATGAACTGGATGACATCGGACCGCATACATCAGAGTGGATGATTTCCCAGATTCCTTTTTCCTCGCTCTCGCTACTTGGGAATGTCTTCTTTGTGTTCTTTCCCTTTTCACATCCTTTGCAAATTCCTTCATGATTTTCCTGGATTTCTGGAAGACCTTCAACAACTTTGCTTGCAAGTGGTAGCTCCCTATAGTGCACATGTGCAAGCCTTCTATGCCAAAGTTCACTTGGCTCTACTAAGTCATGGACTAAGGCTTGTTCAGGTTGGCCCTTTTATTTGTATAAGCCTCCCTCTTGCTCTCCAATCACTACTACATCATATATGGTCTCCCCCTTTGGCCACATAAGGACTTGGCCATCTACAAATACAACCCTCATACCTTTTGCATCCAATGCAGATATGGAGAGAATATTCTTCTTTAGTACTAGTACAAACAAGACATCCTTCGTCTTCACATATTTTCTAGAGTCTAGCTTATATAAGGATTCACCACTACCTTTTATGGGATATTGGTAGTCATCCCGAAGTTTTAATTTGTGGGGTGACTCATGTTTAGATAGTTTCACAAAGG
Organism: Pseudotsuga menziesii; assembly: GCA_001517045.1. Classification (NCBI taxonomy): domain Eukaryota; kingdom Viridiplantae; phylum Streptophyta; class Pinopsida; order Pinales; family Pinaceae; genus Pseudotsuga; species Pseudotsuga menziesii. Next base: position 88,388 of record LPNX011068738.1, on the reverse strand, counting down.
ATTATTTGAATCCCGTCATATGTTTGGAATCCCCACTATCTATGATCCAATAATTTCTTCCATGTGTAACAGTCCCTATAAGGGAAGAAATCAAAACATACTCTTCATCACTTAAAGAATCTTCACTTTGTTCTTTGACTCTCTTCCTGGGAGGCTCATCATCCTCTCCAATGTGAGCATGATGTTTTCTTTTGATGTCCTTCTTCTTGTGGGAGCTACCTCTATTTCTTGGAAAATATTTCGCAAAGTTTCCTTTCTCATCACAGGTATAGCATCTGAGTTTAGACATATCTTTGCTATATCTTCTAGGGCTATCTTTCTGGTGAGAATTATTACCTTTGGGATGATGGTGGTCCTTTCTAAATTTCTTTGTGTGTGTTGTGAGAGATTTATCTTCACTTCCCATCTTTTCTTTTTGAGATACTATCCTATCTTCATCTTGTGAGCATTCCTCCCACAACCTACTAAAAGTGATTAACTTTCTTCTAGCACAAATCCCTTGAATGAAGGAATCCCATGACCTAGGGAGACCATTCAAGGTGGTCATCATAAATTCTCCATTCTCTACTTGGTTTTCTACTACTTCAATTTGTTCTTTGATTTGAGAGAGCCTTGTAAACTATGACTGTATGGTCTCTGTATTCTAGATCTTTATATACTTCAACTAGTTTCCCAAAGTCATCTTCCGATTTATATTCTTCCCTTCAAATAGCCTGGTCAAGGAATCAAACATATCTTTAGGTGTCTTTAGGGAAGACACTTGTGGTATAAGGTGATCCCTTATAGAATCCACAATAATGATCTTGTCCTTGACCAAGTTATTCTTTTGTAATTATTTCGCCTTATCTACCTCTAGAACTAGAACATCTCCACTTATGTAGGTGTCCAATTCATTTTGTTCAAGGACCAGTAAGATCCTATACTTCCATGCTTGGAAGTTTTCAGATCCTTCAATATTTTCATCAAGCTTGGTGTGATGAGACATCTTAAATGAGAAACTAAAATGGAAATACAAAATTTCTAGATATTACCAATTTGAGATTTCGAAACTAGATCTGGAGCTGATATTCTGCAGTGTTGGTTTTCTGGTTCATGGAAAAATTAATGTTTGAATTTCCCAGAGTTCTACCCAACCAAAATTTTTGATCTTAGTCTCTAAAATTCGATTTTGAGGAGGAGAGAAATTCTATGTTGGGCTCACTAAAAAATTCCACTTATGTGGAAAGCCCTAATTTCCAGCTGTAGTGGTAGGTCAAAAATTAAAAATGCTCAGAAGTAGATTTTGCATATATAGAAAAATGTGCCCTTCAATGAAGAGTCAACCTAGCCTCTTTTTTCTGATGATATGTGGAGAGAGACCCAAAAAATAAGGAGCCCTATCTTCTGCAGCTGCATAGTGTCTTCTTCTCAGGTTCACTCTAATACCATGTTAGATTTTTATCATTTAGTCAGCACGATCTAGGATCTTATCTGAGAGAATAACATGCACAACAATAATCACAAGAGACAAGAGACACAAAGAGTTTTCCTCTAGGAAACCATAAAGGAGAAAACCCCACAACTTACTCAAAGATAGAATGAGCACCAATAGAAAAAGTAAAACCCAAAAACACAAAGCTGATCTCAGACAGTTGTTCTTTCTCTCACTTGTGCGAGCTCCTCTTCTCTCACTCATGTGCTATAGTTGAGTGAGTGTGTGTTTCAAATAGAGAGTCTCACTCGCTATTTATACTTGTTTTCAACTTGACATTTAATCTACAGGGCGGACCTCACTAGGAGATTCTAATAACACTAATACCCCTCAACTGTGGGGACTATTTCCCTGACTTACAATGGAGGGTTAACCTCAATTAATTTACCTAAATTGTTATATTAATGACTCTCTTTATTAGAGGAACAAAAATATTCCTCGAGGTACAATAAAATACAATATAAAATATACAAGTGAATACATTCCGAATTTACAAATACATCAACATATTCTTATGGCTATACATGCAAAGAAATTGTACGACTAAGAAATTTACAACTTCTGTCTGTCCATTTGTCTATGGATGTAACATTAGAGGAAATTTCAACTCAAAATGGGCCTCCTAAAATGAACTAATAAAATAATATTGATTAATTTTGGAGGAAGAAAAGAAAAAAACTACTTTTTTGTTTGTATTTTTGACATATCTCCCTGTGTTTTTACTCAAATTTCGACCGGGACAGCTCATTGGATGTAGAATTAAATTTTGCATCCAATGAGTACCCACTCGGCATAATTTTGATGGACCTCTCTACCCCAAAAACAAGAAATACCTGAAAACACGGAATGATGACATCATCATTCTGTTTTTTCAGGTATTTCTTGTTTTTGGGGTAGCGGGGTCCGTCAAAAGTATACTGAGTGGGTACTCGTTGGATTTGGAATTTAATTCCACATCCAATGAACTCTCCCGATCGAAATTTGAGTAAAAACACAGGGAGATATGTCAAAAATACAGACAAAAAAAGTAGTTTTTTTTATGATACCTATCCCCAAATTTATATTAAAAAAGTGTTTAAGACCTATACAGTATTTCAAATTTAAATAAATTTCATTGGCTAACACATGATGACATGGAATTTGAATAAAAGTTAAAAGGCCCATTTTGAGTTGAAATTTCCTCTAATGGATTTTCGCCAAAGAAAGTCTTGTGTCGAACTGTTGCTAGAGATTTTTCCAAAAGGTATTGACAAATCTAGCATCTCTGTCGGAAATAATGGTTTTTGAGAGGACATAATGTTTCCACACATGTTCAAAGAAGAGTTGAGCAGTCTGATGTGATGTCCTAGTCTTCTTGCATGGTATGAGTATAGAAATGTTAGAAAATATGTCGAATAATACTAGTATCACGTCATGTTAATTTTTGGTAGTAGGATATCCCATCAATTAGTCCATAGAAATAGATTCCCATGGTCGACTAGGAACTGGAAGGGGCATGTAAAGTCCTTGTCGTTGATTTAGAGTTTTAGCAATGGCACAAACCACACATGATAGAATGTACTTGTTGACACCATATTTAAGTGAATTGTTTATAGGAATTCTCAACCAATGCGGACACTGCTTGTTCCTCTGTAATGTAAGACACAACTATAGAACAAAAAGACATAGCAACATATCATTTCCTTGAATAATTAAATCAATTAACATAAAACACACTATACCTCAACCTTGGATTCGTTTATCTTCTCTCCAAAAATTTCTTGTAATAGTTTAGTACCTGCAAAAGAGATCACAAAACAAAAAAATGGGATGAGAGCATCATGATAATTTACTATCCATATTGGTGATCAAGGAATCCAATAAAATTTAATTACAAACACTACAATCAAATATAGGAAAGGGAAATGTCTTTGTATTAATATATGGATAAGAAATAAGTACAACCAAAATACTTGATGTCGATGGCTTCTTTCTCAATCAAGAATGTCTACAATCTCCTATGACTATGAAGACCTCTCCAAACACAAGCTACCTCTACTTTGCATTTGATTCAGACTTCAAACTAGCAGCATAAGGATGTATTTTTCTGGCCTCCCCCACTCTCCTCATGAAGGCTTCATTTATAGGCTTAGAACCCATGTGATGACTTGAAAAAAGGATAGGATGAGATCCCGATAGGTGAGGGAGGTGAATGCCACCTCTCCCAGGCATAGTAAGAACTGATTCCACAAAGGATCCCATATGTAATATTCTAGAAACATCTTTTTTTTCTCCTTTTAACTGACCACCAGCACTCTTAGCCAAACTGAGAGGAGTGTCGACCTAGGGTTTTTTCCAAAAAAGAGGGAAAACGACGCCTTTTACTCTATTGAGGCAAGCATCACCGACGCTCTATGCAAAAAACAAGGAAGCATTGTCCCTTCTAGGTCATGGAAAAAAATTTCCAAGATGACCCAGACTAGGATTTCTGGGAGGTTAAGAGGTAGCATGAAATTCTTCTGAAGGCTGACATGCAGTGTGATATTTTCAGGTGCAACAGAATGCCCCCCAAATTATGAATCTAGAAGAAGGCAATAGGTGAAATACTTTGCAAAGTTTTTCGTCTTATACAAAGGCAAAGAGAGATAGAATCATATAGGACTAGTAACTAACTTTATCCAACCCAATCATAGCTGTGGACCAATACACCACAGATCTATGATGCTGACTATGTCATGGCTACCAATGATACACTTTAGATCCATGAATAACAAGAAATAGGACATAGCTACGAGATATACAAAGTATATCTATGCCTCTCAATATAAGATATCAAACACAGCCACCAAGCATACAATGTCGATCCGTGTCATAACCATAACTAATCTCCAAACACAACTTGAGCATAGTTAATGATGAGAAAACCTAACCACTCAGGGTCTTCATTCTGATCTACAACGATACGAATCTAACCATGTGATTACAATGTATTGATGTCAAACATGGTAGAGACCACTTGATTACCTGTCAATAATGTAAATTGTTAACAAGTGCGAGGGTGATCATCATTAATGTCCAACATTCCCAAGGTATCTCAGTACATACCATCGAATGTGAATAAAGGACTTGAATTCAAACACTCAATGAGATCTTTCAATCAAGATTCAATTATGTAAACTCATGTCTAAAGTGAGGTTACCAGCCATTGAGGCATGTAGGCCTAAGGTACTGTTTAGGTTTCTAGGTCTAATTCCTGGATAATGATCTGAAGTCGACAGGAATAGACTTGTCACAGGAAGGCCATGATGATTCCCACATCAGTGACATGAAACTAGGAAAAAAATTTGAATTGAATTAATAGACTGACTTAGACAATGACTGACTCTTAAGGACACGCAAAGTTACTGATGAGTGATGATTCTAGGAGAGACATCCTTTAAACAATTTGACGACACAACACATGACTTGGTAGATTTGACTTAAACGAGAATAGAACTAGGTGTAATGCAAGGAATTTGACAGAGCATTCTTTGAATTGACTCAAAGGAGTCAGTTGACTCACAAAAGTGGATCGACTTGGAGACAAGCTGACAAACACAACTGTTCAGATATGCAAATGCAAACAGGTGCCATGTTCAAAGGTGGACTATAGAGTACTACCATATAAACAAATGAAAACCATTCCCCTTTCCTTTAATTTCCCCACCTAGAAAGGTGAGTGCCTATTTTAATTTTTACGAGTCCAAAGAGGGTAACAAACACTGGTTGAATCTCATCAAGTGATGAGTCCATTCTCATATTTTTCACGAACCTGAGAAAGGAGGGGTTTGTTGCCAAATAGGGTCTTTCATCGTGTAATTTTGTGAGTCCGATGAAAGAAAACTCATTTGTTGTTTCATGTTTAGAGAGTATGAAATGACTAAGAAGAATCCAAAAATTCCTTTTTCATAAATAAGGCCAGTCGGTCCAAAAAAGAGATAACCTACCCCCGACTAGTCGACCGTTCTGATTCTTTTACAAGTGTGAACACAACAAGTTCAGTTGGCACTATTTTTGTGTTTTGAGGAGACTGAAAAGAGCTTAAATATAACTCTCGATCTAGGTTCCTTTTTCATAATCCATTTTTTACAAGTCTGAAAAAGTGAAAAAGTATACTCGACACCTTTGTATTGGAATTTTAATGAGCATGTAAAAAGCGTAAACAACGCTTAGTACTTTTTCAGTTTTTCTCTAAGCTTGAAAAAGACAAAAATAGCTTAAATCGTAACCATGACGCAATGTTCACTTGAAAAACTCAAAAAATACCATAAAAAGGCACTTTTTCAAAACTATAGAAAGTAAAAAATAAAAACCCACTTTTACCCAAATAATTTGGATTTCAAAATTAAATAAATCACAATGCATATTTGAAAATTCCAAACATTCTATAAATAGAAATGGTAGGTACAAGTTATTTTTACCATTTGTGAGTTTTTGGAAGTTGGATTTGAGAGCAAGACTTCCTCTGGGGATTTTGCAAGGGCATTCCACTTCATTGTTTCTTCATTATCCATAGAAAAGGTAAGCATTTGGTATTTTCTTCCTTTCATGTCCAATAAATTTCATTTTATTCTTTTGCATCATTTAATTCCAAGTTCCCAAAATGTTTTTAAATGGTTTAAAAGACAAGATATAGAATAGATTTTATTTTGCAAGGGTAGGATAGGATATTATCCATCCCTATAGAGGTTTTAAGCCACAACAGAGGGCAAGAATTTTTCTTTTTTTAGATTTTTGGCCGTCGGTATGCATCCCCGACGACACTCTGTCATGTTGGGACAGGAGCATCGAGGATGCTTTGTCCACAGTAGGCAGGCACCTGACGCTTTGATCACCAGAGGCAAGAGCACCAAGGTTCTCTGTGCACAAAATCCAGTAGCGCCGCAGGAAAAGGAGAAGGAAAAACAAAACCCTAATCCACCGAAAAGACAATTTTTTCATATTTCTAATCTTGTTTTGCAATTTAAAATGTCATTTATCTTTCTTTTTTTTTGCCATGATACAATTTTTGATTATGAAGTTTACATGTCACATGTTCATCATGGTAATTTGAAAAGAAAGGGAGCATGAAATCCTAGACACCCAGGCGGTGAATGACCCAGCCACCATCGAGCCTTTGCAGAACTGTGGGCTTCTTAAGTACTTCTATATTCCAGGAATGAAAGCACATGTTTGGTTGTTGGAGTACATCATAGACACGTGGGGTCCTGACCAAGAGAATTTTGTGGTAGGATTCCACATTCTTCCTATAGAGATCGAGGATATTTACTTCCTGACCGGTTTATCTATGAGGGGAAGCCCTATGGTTCTATCTGGAGCATGAGGGGGAGAAGGATATTTGGATGATATCATCGATCAACATTGCTCATTGGGTACTGAGTCCCAATCAGGAAAGCTAAAGATCAAGTCTCTAGTGGATCTCCCCTTGAGAACAGTGGTATATACAATTGGCAAGGTGGTAGGTACAAGGGATTCCCACCTTACCAGCAGATCTCACATGTTATATGCTTTACAATGCATGGAGCCGACCTTATTCAACTGGTGTGAAGGAATGTTAGCGTGTCTGAGAAGTCAACTAAACAAGTAAAAAAGAGGGAAACTGAAGTAGTTCGGTTACAGAGCAGTGGTGTTGTATTTTATCCTACAACAGGTACCTCACATGAGGCCCCATGTGACTATAACCGGACTAGATCCTGGGGATTTGAGGATACTTGCATGGGTGACTGCTATGCCTCTCCTCAGAGGTGGAGGACCTAAATTCTCTTACGGTTATGGGTTCTTTCGTTGTTTGAGAAACCAACTACTTATGGTGGAGGACTATGCCTATGAGGGGGTAGACTTCCGAAATGACCTGGAGCTAGTCTTACCTAAGAGAGAGGTGTGGGATGACTGAGGTAAGAAGACATTATCCACTTATGTTTTTTGAAATTTTATGTTTATTTCATTTTTTATTTTCTGTAGTACTGAGATAAAAATCTTTTTCATGCAGACATTGGATTTGTCTGTCTGGTAGGGATGTTGCCTATTTCTAGGCGGGCAGGTACCTGGGATATGATGGTGTACCGCTCTGAAGCTGAGAAAGAGCTCAAAGATCTTGAGGATAACCTACATCACTTGACTGTGGGTATCCCTGACATGACCACTGATTAGGTTCCCAACCATTATCAGCGCCATACCGCAAGTGTCTTCGGACGGTTTTCCAGACTACTTCGCAGAGTGGCCCAATCCATTGCGTGCTACCATGAGCACCATGAGGATTAGTTTGCCTTTATCTTCATTTTTTGTATATGTATTACTAAAGCTTCAAAGATTCATATTTTTCCCTATGTACATTTATTTTGAACATTTTATGGTCATGAACGGCACTGAAAGCTAGAGATGCTTTGGCCCAAATTTTGTATATCAGTGCTACAACTTTTATGGATACAACAAAATTTTATATTTATAGTTGTGTGTGGAAAATGTGATGTGTGGAATGATTTATATACTTATGAATTTACACATGTTTTTAATGTTTTCAAATGGACTTTTCAATTATGAGCAATACACAAATCCAAGACATAGTTAGCTAGGGAATATGCCACAGCATTTAAGTGTCTCGAGATGTGATGATATGTAACCTATTCAAAATACCTCTCTAACAACCTAACTCTTTGGAAATTACGAACAATCATGGGATTTCAAATGGTGTAGACTCAATTAAGCTACTGAACAACTAGTTCAAAGTCTAGGTAAGCCCTAATTTCCCTTACATCATTATCTAGGGCTTCTGTCAACAATCCGATTACGGGATGATATTCTGCGAGATTGTTGGTGGAGGGACCTAAAAGAATACCCCCTGAACTCACCAGCTCACTTGTAGGAGAGTACAGTACCCAAGACACTGATGCAAGGTTAAGTGTATATTTAAGAGCACCATCAACAAAACCAATGAAGGAAGTCATATGTCCATCAGAAAAAAGACTTGCAGAAGTAGGGTTTTATGAAAAAACACATTTTAAATCACACAAAAGACACACCTCTCAAAGCTTAAGACACACCACAAACTATAAACAATATTTACAAAGACTCTATGCTAGATGACCTAGGCATAGTATCTTTTGAGGTAGAGCCCATTTCGAGGCTCTCTCAAAGGTATCCTATGATAATCAACCAATTCATATGCCCCCTTCTCTAAAACTTGACTAACAATATAGGGACCATGCCAAATAGACTCAGATTTGCCTACCCCCAGCTTCTCATGTTTCTAATCATAGGTCAAAACCATATCTCCTTCATTCAAGGAACGGGGTTGGATAGTCTTGTCATATTGGAGTTTCATTCTTCGTTTATGTGCCTCATTAGCTAAGGTAGCATCACATTGAGTTTCATCAAGTTTGTTCAGATAGAGGAATCTTTCCTCGTCTATAGTGGTGTTGGGTAATAGTTCCACAACAAGTTTTAAAGAAGGTATCTCACATTCTATCGGAAGAGTAGCTTCCAGTCCATAGACTACTTGAAAGGGTCTAAAACCGGTGGAAGTTTTGACAGTAGTCCTATAGTCCCAGAGTGTAGAGAAGAGCTGTAAATGCCAATTTGAATTGGTTTTCCCTACCATTTGCTGAAGCATCATTTTTAATACTTTGTTTATTGCCTCAACCTAGCCATTATCCTGAGGATAGTATGGTGTAGAGTTATCATGAAGAAAACCTAATTTTACACTAATCTCTGCCATCATCTTGTTTTGAAAATGTGACCCATGGTCGGTCACAATGTCCCTAGGAATCCTGAATATCGCAATGATATGGTTAAATAAAAATAATGCAGCACTCTTACCATCTTTGGAATCTGTGGGCATTGCCTCAGCGCATTTTGTAAAATAGTCTACAGCCACAATAATGTAGCCATGCCCCTCGGCTGAGGTAGGTCGACAGTGCATGAATTCTATGCCCCGTTTGGCAAAGGGGCCAACTGCTACAACGGGATGAAGTGGAGATAGATGTGTGCATTTATTGGAAGTAAACATTTGACATGGTGGGCATTTCTTGACTGTTTTAATACAATATTTGATAATAGAAGGCCATAAATACCCGACACGCAAGATTTTCTATGCAGTAGCCAACCTAGAGAGATGACCGCCATAAGCTCCAGCATGGCAATCATTCAGAACGATCTCAGCCTCTTCATGTGTAAGGCAATGTTGTAAGATAGAGTCAACACCACGAGGATATAGGGTATCATTCAAAATAAGATAGCTTTTCGCCTAGTGGTGAATACGATGACATTCATCTCTAGAGGCAGTAAGCTGGTATCGTAAGGTCTAGAGATACAAAATGATATATCCATACCATGGATCAATCATGCTAGTGAGAAACAATGGTTCATCGGGTAATGATTCAAAGGGCTCTGTAGTCTCAGTAGTACGAGAAAGGTCAAATATAAGCTCTGCAAAAATGAGCGACTTCTTGGAAGTGCTTTTGGTGAATTATAGCTCAAACTCTTGGAGAATTACAATCCAACGAGAGTATTTTCCCCCAAGCACTTGACGTGTAAGAATGTAGTACATGGGGTTGGAATCCGCATAAACAATGGTTGTGTGGAGAAAAATATAATGAAGAAACTTCTGGACTGCGATGACCGTGGCCAGAGTGAGTTTCTCCACATGTGAGTATTGAGTTTCAGAGTCAAGAAGACTCTTACTAGCGTAATAAATCACATGTTCTTGGTTGTGTTCATCTATTTGAACAAGGACTATGCCTATAGTAGACAAGGATGCAGTCACATACAAGGAATAGTACTTAGCATAATTTGGTGGTTGTAACACTGGTGCATGGGTAAGTGCATGTTTAAGATTATCAAACGCGCGTTGCACAATATCATCCCAGACAAATGGGGTATCTTTCTTGAGCAACCTCATGAAACCATGTGTCCTTTTTGCATAATTACAGACGAAACGATGTAGAAATTTTTCCTTCCCTTACAAACTCTAGAGTTCAGTTATGTTTGTGGGAGCTGGTAAGGATAAGATAGCTTCAATTTTCAAGGGATCTATGTTGATTCCATATTTGGAAACAATAAAACCAAAAATTCGAACAGCTTCTACATAGAAAAATCATTTATGGGGATTGAGATGAATATTAAAATGACGACATTGAAAAAACATAGCTCTCAGATGATCGACATGAATATCTCGATGTCTGGAATGAGCAGGAAGGTCGTTAAGATAGGGTTCCACAACATGTTTAATGTCATGAAAAGCATATGACATGGCAAGTTGGAATGTCACGCCTGTAACGTCCCCAACCCTCCG
>LPNX011068738.1:48000-62399 GCA_001517045.1 Pseudotsuga menziesii | reverse complement strand
TTGGACAGAGGAAATCTGCAATTGTGCAACTGAAAATAGATATGGACCCCAGGTATGTGCGGCTTCCTATCGGTTCAAGGGATTCACTCGGCCACCAATGATGTCTGACGGCTTGTGTATTGTGGTAGTACCCCTCACTCCACGGCTCAGGTAAAACTGATAACTGCTTGGCCACAAACGACAGCTCTTGGTTTACCTCACAGGTGGGAACTAGTCAATCAGGTAGGGGTCGTTGCCCTTTTCGCTGGCAGGTCCTCTCAATGGGCTAGCTACTTTGGGGTTCTTGTGGTACTCCTCACAATGATTTTTAGGGCTTATGTCCAAGTACTTCCCACCGTTAAGCGGAGAGGGATTATTCCCAGATCCGAACCTGCAACAGAAAAAAAATTGGGCAGAAATTCCACCCAATGTTCAAAAACCTGATCTATATTGCTCAGAATCACTATTATAGCATGTTTCCGGAACTGGAACAACCACTCTGCTTTTACCCATGAAATTGGAATAGAAACCTGGGTACTCGGTCAAAATATTTTCTCGCCGCAATTTCCGCGGCCGTCACCGAAATTCTGAAAAATTGCTGATTTTAAATCCACAATATCTCCACTTTTAGAACTCCAAATGAGATGATTTTTTTTTTGAAACTGCGTATTTTTGAAAGAGGAATTCAGATATACAATCTGTTTCTTTTTATTTTGTGCAAAAAGTTTCATAAATTGATCTAAAAGTCGCCGCCAAAAAAAAAAAATTCCCACTTGTGCCAAGGAAAGTGCTCTGATACCAAATGTGAGGACCCTGCAGCAAACAAGTAATCAAAACACAAGATATAGCAGCATAACTCAAAATCACTTTTATATTAATCACAAGCCACTTCGAGGGGGCAACCTCCTTTGAGCAAGCTCAATACAAAATAACTTCACGGTGCCTTCCTTGGCCTCAACACACACTTATATACCAAAAATAGGCGCCAATACTATGGGTCAAAACAATGGGCCAATATAAACTATGGGAGCCAATACTATGGGTCAAAACCATGGGCCAATATAAACTATGGATCAACAAATACTACAGGCGGCTTACAAAGCATATGTGCCTCACAACAATAACACAAACTATGGATCAACAATTACTATGGGACGACTTACAAAGAATATGCGTCCAACAACAATATACTAACATAGTAAAGAGAGGGATTGACATGGGTTCCTAACAGTGAGAGTCTTGTCTTAAAATCATCCAGTTTGAAAGTGATGACATTACTATTCTCAAGATCCATAGCTCCAAGGGCAGTAAGCAATTTTTTTCGTTGAGTTGGGCAGGTTTGAAGTACCTCTAAAGCCAACATAGTGTAGGGTGCCTGAGCCAAGTATTCAACAATATTATAATATTGGGCATCACGAGCATTAGGGTTAATTATGGACTTACGTAGAGTACCCTTTGGTGGACAAAAAATTGCTTTTGGTATAGGTTTTTCATTATAAAGATCATTATTAGGAGGAGTTGTGGAAGTTGAGGGTTTTTCAGATGGAATATCATCATGTTTCATTTCTGGGGGAGGGTCATAACTATGTGCTCTTGTATTTAAATTAACCATTTCACTAGACCTCATGCGAACGTCATCGGTGGAGGAAGAAGTTTCGTTTAAGGACTTATGATCAATTCACTGCTATTGGGAAGGGAACGGGTCTTTCAAGATTAAACAAGGATATTTTACCTTTCACTTACCTTTTGAATCAGCATCTAAGTTTTGTGTTTTGTTTCTTTCCTCTTGAGTATCAGGTTTCTTATATTTATTTTTTCCTTTTTTCTTTCCGCTGGAATATTCATTTGATTGGATCACATTTACTTCAACGGAAAAAATAGGAGAGGGTACATGTTTGGTAGATGGTGCTGGTTGATTTGACAGAGTGGTGGCTTGATTTTGTTTCTTAGACAGTTTTGTCGTCATTTATGTTTGAACTAAACTAAGGATGCCATCAACAGGTGGTTCAGTTGTGGGTCTTGATGGATCAGTTGTAGGTCCAGGAGCATGGGGAATCATATCGTATAGAGTACCTGACTGGGAGTAAACTAAGTCTATGTATTGAGCATAGCTAATAGCTTTCTCCTCAGTAACAATGACTCCCATGGCAACATCTCTAGCAATAGGTGGAAGTAAATACTTTGTAAACCAATCAGCACACAACTGATCAGGAATGGGGGCCTTAATTAACCTTCGTTTGTGTCTCCATTCATGGATATGATCGAAGATGTGAGTTGATGTAATTTCTTGAAGTGAAGTCAAAATGTCTGTACCTGTTTCGTATTGGATTGGCAATTGAAAGTGTATTAAAAAGGCCATTGCTAAAGCATTGAAGTCCCAAAAAGAGTGCTATGGTAAATCGATATACCACTTTGTGGCAATACCAGTGAGGGTTCTTTGAAAAATCCTTAGATGGATTGAACCGTCCATCAAAGAATTGAATGAACACCATAAGTGAAATGTCATCACATGGTTTTTTAGGTCTTCACCAGGTTTACCATCAAACTTGGGTATATCTAAAGGCAACTTTACAGGAATGGAAGGCCAAGAGGGGTCATGATGGATCAGGTCATTTATCAATCTTGACAATTCTAGAAGATCTAAAGTAGCCATAAATGGTAGTTGTTGATTTGGTTACGGATACTGGTAGTACTGATATGCCATTTGTTGACCAGTAGGACTGTATGTTGATTGATAGATGGATATGGATGATGCCCCCGAAGTTTGTTGAAAATTTTGTTGATTTCCAGAATTTCCATGGGGAGGTGGGCCACCCAAGGGAGGGGGTCCTCTGGAAGGTGGTGGTGGTGGTGGTCCTGTAGGTGGTGGTGGGCCTCTAGGTGGTGGTCCTCCAAATGGTCCACCAGGTCCACCAGGTCCTCCAGGACCTCCAAGTCCTCTGGATCCTCTAGGTCCTCCAGGTCCTTGTGGTGGTCCACCATATCCTCTAGCAATGTTAAAAAAAGATCCTCCATATGGAAGGATAGTTGACCAATTTAGTTTCCCCCAAGGTACAAAAGCATTCCTAGGGTAAGGCATTCCAGGATAAATAGCCGGCACCAGTGGTTGTTGGTAAACTTGATTGACTGTGGGTGGCTGAGTTCTTGGATAAGTATATCCCCAAGAATCTAGGATATTAACAGGTGGCACCCCTAAGGGTTGGCCTGAACTAGAGGGTGGGGGGGGGAACATTGGTATTAGTAGGAGGGATGACTACTGCAGGTTGTGCTACAGTTGCAACTTGTCCTGAACTAGCAATAATTCCACTAACATATGGCGTAATTCACGCTGGGGGTTCCCCCGATGTGAGAACTTACTGACATTGCTTGATTTGAGTATTTTCCCCCAACCATGACAGGTATGGAAGGTATAGTAATGGGTCCAGGATGTGAAACAGTAGGGTTGCAATTTGGGCTTGGGTTACCTTGAAATGGAATTTATTCAATAGGAGCTATCAATTGAGTTAGTGAACGATATCCTTCAGGACATGGTTTGTGATAAGTCTCACCATAAGTTGGATGACCATCAGAATAAGGTTTAATTTCAGCTAGAGGCCAAGGGTCTGTATTGTGGGGTAAACGAGCTGATATGGCTTCATGATGAGACACAGGTGGAGGAATGATTCTTTCTACTCTCTCTGAAAAGTTACGAGCTCGATCGAGAGATGCATGAATTATTATATGTTCCTGCTCTCCCAGAGGAGGGTTCCCTAGTGAAGGTCTAATGACCCCGAATTCAGCAATAGCTTAGCCCATAGAAGTCCTCCAAAAGGGAGAATCCAGGCCATAATCTGGTTGGGAAGGAGTATAGACATGGCCTTCCAAAGGAGGATGTACAGAAACATCGGTCACAGATGGAAATTGAACCAAAGGATTTGTGTAAATAGTGAAATATTCTCTAGTTTCAGTAGCTAAGGTAGTTCCTACATGAACATTAGCAGAAGCTGGTTGTTCCATGGTTATTCCTTCTTGGCCTTCCACGGTAGGAGAAGAGTCAGTAGGTAAACCCTGCAATCTATGAGATTGACGTCTCGCAAGTTGCTTAGACATGGTGGTGGCCTAAGTTACCTAATCTAGGTCAAAAAGGGAGAAAAACACACAATCAAAACCTACACAGAGCTAAAGGTCACAAGTAGACTTAAATGATAGGATGGGTTTAGAATAGCTGGTCTCTCACTAGGATTGTCAAGTAGGTGCAGCTCGCGATATACGTTAGGGGTACATATGTAGAAGTCTCCCTGAATGTTGTTTTTGGTTTATTTCTCCACATAAGATGGCCAAAGGGATTTTCTCAGATGTTCAGGGTATCCTAGTAGGGTCTCTCGATATACGCAAGCTATGTGGGAGCTCAAATCGGTAGTAGTGTTGTCTAATGCACAACTATTCACAAGGGTCCTTCCGATATACAATCGAGTACGTGAAGCACCTTTCTATATACCTCAAGGGTATGTGAAAGTCTGTTCGATATACTGACAGTACATGGAAGAACCATGCGAGTCTCGAGTTGTAGTGCATACAAATAAGGACAGCTCCTATGCTTAATGATGCTCAAACACGTAACTAACCTATCACTCAAGTTTCTATACAATTTCATACCTAAAGCTACTGTTAATTTCATCTGGACAATTAGGTGAATGTTTGTGGAACGTTATCTTCAATAATGCAAATTAATCTAGATGTAGATGCAATTTTTGACTTCGATGAGAACTAACTAGGGTAAGGAAGAAACCTTTTTCTTTTCTTTTCAACAATATACAATAAGAAAGTAGTTTTCAACAACAAAACAAGATCCAATAAAGAGATGCAAAGGAATTCCTTTCAAAACACAAAAAATACTTCAAATAGGCACTCTAAAGTTTCTGAAAATGACAGAAAAAAAACTAAGCCTCTAATGTACATACAAAACTGATTTTTGCTACAATGTCAAAAATACCTATCTTTCTAAATCACTCATGTAAATAAAAAAACAAAAACAATTCGCAAGCATAAACAAGAGAAAAATAAAATGATTATTTTTGTATTTTTCTAGAAAATATGAGGCACACAAAGGAGTCTTTTCTACAAAAGAAACTAATCTTCTAGGAAGAGGCTATAGGATTTCTTTTCAACAGGAAATTTTCAAATACTTCACTAAAAACCAAGATCAAACTATGTTTCCAATTTTGTTTATGACAATGCAAAAAATAGAAATTTTTGGATCTGAGCTCAAATAGAGAATCAGACTCACAAAAACCAGTAAATCAGACAGTAAAAAATCAAGTAGACCAAACTGAAAAAAATCTCAAAGGACTGAAAAAATTCCAATTTTTTGAACCAAAATTTTGTAAATAGACAGTTTTGAAGACCTAACTCAGCACACTGAAGGGCACTACACCAGAGTGTCCCAGGGTGCTACGAAGCTCCTAGCATTTTACAAAAATGCATCGTCAACGCTTTATCAAGCAAAAGAAAAGGAGGTGTTAGCGCTCTGGTTGAGAAGAGGAAAGGCGTCCTGCAAAGGATCGATGCTCTGTCAGCCAAAGTAAATAGTGCCGCAGAACAATAGACTAAAAAATTTAAAACCCTGCAGGAGAAACCAGAAAAACTGAGCTGACTGTAAAAGTCCAAAAATTTTACTCATACCAGAGGAAAAAGATCAGAAACATAAGATGGATAACTCACTTTTTTAACTGAAAGAACTAAAAGGAGAGAGAAACAACCTTCATAGATGGAATAGTTACTGGAGTTTGTAGATCTGACTGGATCTGCACTAGATCTGACAGGATCTTCCCCAGGTCTGACTAGATTAAGCGAGATCCCCAGCAGAGTCGTCACTTTTGTTTATGGAAATTTTCAACCAGTGCAGACACTGCTTGTTCCTCTATAATGTAAGACACAACTACAAAACAAAAAGTCACAGTAACATATGCTTTCCTTGAATAATTAAATCAATTAACATAAAGCACATTATACCTCAACCTTGGATCTGTTTATCTTCTCTCCAGAAAGTTCTTGTAACGGTTCAGTACCTACAAAAGAGATCACAAAACAAACAAAAGGGATGAGAGCATCATGATAATTGACTATCCATATTGGTGATCAAGGAATCCAATAATATTTAATTACAAACACTAAAATCAAATACAAGAGAGGGAAATGTCTTTGTATTAATATATGGATAAGAAAGAAGTACAACCAAAATCCTTGATGTCGATGGCTTCTGTCTCAATCAAGAATGTCTACAATATCCCATGACTATGAAGACCTCTCCAAACACAAGATACCTCTACTTTTCCTCTGATTCAAACTTCAAACTAGCAGCATAAGGATTCTTTTTCTGGCCTCCCCCACTCTCCTCATGAAGACTTCATTTATAGGCTTACAACCCATGGGATGACTTGAAAAAAGGATAGGATGAGATCCCTATAGGTGAGGGAGGCGAATTCCACCTCTCCCAGGCATAGAAGAACTAATTCCACAAAGGATCCTGTACATAATATTGTAGAAACATCTTTTTTTTCTCTTTTTAACTGACCACCGGTGCTCTTAGCCAAACTGAGAGGAGCATGTGGTTGGCATCTTCTTGGATTACATCTCTTCTACTTGCTATTGAAGATCCTGTGTGATCTTTGTGATACTGGTTACTTTATTCAGGGAATCTTCATCTTCTTGTCCTGCTTCTGGTGGGAATGTTGCAATGGAATTCTTGATAGATTCCACTAATGTGACATGAATTTGTTCATGCGCTAGTATTTCTTGTTCTTTTTTGGCAACAAGGGTGATACACCTCTATAGTTCTTGCTCTTTATCCTTCAATGGGCCCTTGCGCAACTTATCATTCCACTGTTGTTTTCTTTCCTGATAAGCAACAACATTTTCCCTTAGCCAAATTTTGGACGCGGCCTCTTGATGAATGTCATAGACTTCATCCAAGGATAGCTTGGAGAAGTCTATCTATGCACAGTTGTCATCAGGACCTGCACTTGTCTCTGCGTCGACCTACAGTTCCTGCCTCTGAATCACCACTTTCATTGGCGACACTAATGCTGGTGTAACTAGTGGAATACTAGGATCAACACCATATATCTCGGCCTCCATAGTGGTTTTGAGATCCTGGATGGCCTCTATCAACTTATTGATATGGCCCTCAACTTGGGTAGATATGTTTAATTTCTACGTCCTCAGACTAGCGAGGTTATCTTGCGTGACCTTAGCAACAGGGTCGACAAGTTCTTGCACAACATCTTCAGTTAATGTGTTTGTGTTCGATGTTCTATTGGCTTTCTACTTCTTACGGGATGAGTGGCACTCTTCTTGTTGTGCGTGTGTTTGTGTCTACGCATGTTCTTGACTTGGAGGGCACTCTAATGGATGATGGTCTGATTCATCAATATCATCATCGTCCACATTGTTTTCCTACAACTGATCATCTTGGTTGTCATCGCCTTCATGCTCTTCGCCATGGACTTGGTGAAGTGGCGGTTCCTCTACATTCTGCTCTTCAGGAAGTGATCTACCAATGGGCCGTGCCATTCCTCCGGCCAAAGGTTTATAATTACATCCATGTCCTCGTTTGTCACCATGAAGTCCGCATGGTGCACTTATTTGATCGATTCCCCTATTGGTAGTAGGATTATATTATGCACTTCATCTTGAAACTTGATAAATGCTGCGTACGTATGCATTGTCACAGCGTTGATTTTGTGGGATCGACAGACAACATCACACAGTGCCTCTGCGTGTAAAAAGAATGCAATGTTGTTATCCTTCTGTCGACTGGCATCCATCTTATATTCCCACAAATTATGGTACTTTATGCCAAGGCAAAGTAATGGGACAACCATCTAGACATAGTCCGATGGGTTACCCCACATAGTGAATGAAATCAAGGTCACTAGCTAGGAATAGTGGAATTTGTAGGTGGCCTTATGTTGGGCCTGCATCGCATCTTCTATAAGTTCATCCAACAGGTACCATGACCAATTGAATACTCCTCCTAGCGCACATAAATTTTCAAGCTCCACTGTCGATGTTGTACATTGATTAGGTCTCATCTTGTGGACATATTATAATATAGGATCTTTCCACCGACGCGCACACTTTTGTCCTGGATGGGCCCAATCAAGAAGCCCAGGCCTGCTTGTTGTAGGTTGTACTTCCGCTTGATAGGGTTAATGTCTTGCTTGGCCAAGTATGGTGTAGGATCATCACATTCATTTTGGAGGCCAGTGATCCTTGAAATTAACTCAACGTCGACCAGATATGGCTGATCGAGTCATAGGAAACCTCTATGAAAGCAGATCAGTAACTGCTTCACATACGTATTGACTTGTATGCTGTGGAAAAATTGAGGGATAAACAACATGTTTGTCAGACCTACGCAGGCAAGCTTCTCGGCCCACTCCATTGGCTTGAGCACCTGGGTGTTACTTGTAGCGGACTGGTTCGCGACCATGTAGTTTGTTATCTGTAATCCTTCCTACTGTTGAGTGTCAAAGTCCTGGAACTTTAACCTAGCCAATTCAGGTAGGATATCCTTTAGCATGGGAATGCCGATATGAACTCACGGTGCTACCAGAGTAGTCACCACCTTCTTTGGGAGAGCCCTCTCCTCTGCATAAGTTCTCCTTGGCCGAATGTAGTGTGTGAAATTCGAACCAAATCGCTCTTTTTCCAACCCTCCTCATGGCAGTGATTCTTCTTCCATGAAATCTTCTACTTCTTCTCCAACAGGGGCCTTTCCTCGCTCATCCAGAGTGGCCATAGCCTTGTGTTTTCTCCCCTGTGGTGGTGGTTGTCCAGACACCTCTCCTGGTTGCATCTCACTGGGATGCCTCGGCTCTCTATCAGGTGCTATAGCTACTTGTTGTGATCCTAGGGAAACTAGCATTCTATGAGCTAGGTTAGGTATATAATGTAAACCAGGGGTTGTAATGGTAGCACAACCATCCCCTTTGACATGTTGGTTGGACGTTCTTTCCATGGGTTCAATCTCTCATTGTTGCTACGGTTGCTG
The DNA here is from genome assembly GCA_001517045.1 of Pseudotsuga menziesii. Lineage (NCBI taxonomy): Eukaryota > Viridiplantae > Streptophyta > Pinopsida > Pinales > Pinaceae > Pseudotsuga > Pseudotsuga menziesii. Next base: position 53,386 of record LPNX011068738.1, on the reverse strand, counting down.
TAACTCACATGACTGTATTTCTTCTTCCTCGTTAATGGGGAAACCAGAGATAACGGTGGCGTCCAATGCCTTACTTTCACTGGGGATTTTAATTACCATGGACGTCAGCATAATTGAACAAGCATGGCAGGGTTTGGCTTTGTAATTGCATGGCTCTGGTTTTCTCAGGTCTCACTATGCATAACAGAATTTTTAAGGGGAAGGCCGAGTATTTATACGACCCTCTGCATCCTACAATCATCATTTAACAGGAGGTCGAGGTCTAATCGATATCTTGGGTTGCTTCTGCCGACACATTCTTCATTAAATTATGCAACTCACTTTATGGGATGTACCTACTAGCATAGTTATGGTAGTTATTCCAAGGATGGGTGATGGGACCAAAAAAGGCGTCACCCTATTCCTTGTACTACGTCGAATTAATGTCACTTAGCTAGGATATTTGTCAGATATTCGTAGTTTAATGCCAACCAGCCTAGCATTCCCTCTTTTTGCATCCTTTTACCGCTTTTTTCTTTGTCCCGTGCGCTAACGGCTTTTTTCTATGCTCGCTTTTTCCATGCAAGTGACATCTTTTATGCCTATTTCTTCTTCTACGCAAATCTCTTTTTCCCTGCAACATTCTTGGCCCACGCAGATTCCTTCTATACATGTCACGCACTTCCTTTTCCTTGCTTGGCTTTGCGCGGTGACTTGATTCTTATGCATTTTGTTGCTTGCACTTATCTATTGCACTTTAATGCTGGTTCTATCATAGTCCCGTGACAGAATAGGTTATGTCCTTCGGCCTCTCATATTTTTTTTTCACATTTTAACCCGGGATGTTATGCATGTCGTAGTATGGATTTAGGCAACTGTCATTCACCATACTCGCGACATAGGTACCATCTAACTTCTATATTTTTACTGCGCCTGCATCAGTGATGTGCATGATCCTATATGGCCCTAGCAAAGGTGTCTTCAACTTTCCTAGGTGCTTAAACAATTTGTTTTCATACACTAAGACAAGTCCTCCTTCTTCGACTGGCTTAACCCTGATATGTTGATCATGCCATTCCTTTTGTCACTGCTTACTTGACTTAGCATCTAGTCGCAGGGGTACTTTCATCTCCCCTAAGTCTCCCACTATTCCCCTCATTTCTGAGAATTTGGTAGGGAACAAGTCCTGATACTCATGCATTAGATCTTTGATCTTTGCAACTGCTTCATCATCTCAATAATCTCGGATATTGGTGATATTCAGTGGAGACATTGCTGAACTGGCCAATGGGTAATACCTTTGCCTGATTGGCAAGTCACAACTGGATAGGAGACCATTCCAAGCACGGATTTCCCATACTTTCCCAATTTTGTCGCATCAAAATATTGACATATGAGCCCAGATCAAAGATGATATAATCCATGTCGTAGTCACCTATCTACGCAGCCATTTTTAATTCGCGGCTAGTTTTAAATTTTTTCCCCACTTGGTTAACTTTCTTTTCATGTCGCGGCTCTACAACTATCTCTTCTATCATTGCTTGTAGTTCTGCAATAGCATCTTTATCTTGAATTAGCATTAAACAACTTGATAGAAAGGTTCTTATCTTACTAACGTTTGGTGGAACTTTCTTCTAGAATATGCGTTGAAACTGTCCAGGAATTTCCTTGACTTCTACAGATGTCAATGGTACTTCTAGACCAATGAATTCTAATTGCATGTCCTAGAATACTTCCTTCTCTTTCTAGACGTTTAGTGGCTCCTTTTTCTGCACCGCTGGCCTTGCTTGTGGCTACGATTGTTCTCGGAGTTTATCCTAGTCTTCTCTGGTTGTCGCACCTCCTCGTGTTACGATAGTGATATTCTGGTCTCGTGGTTTAGCCACAATCATCTGAACATTCACATTCACATTCAGGTTTGGGTTCTGTGTAGGGTTAGGTCCTGCAATGGTCCTTGCTTGCCACATTGTGATCAACTGAGGACATTGTTCGACATTATGGTCCTGTCCCTTACAATATGAACATGTCTTCATGGGATCTAAACAATATCTGGCATAATGACCTAGTTTTCCATAGTTATAGCACGTAACTTAACCTCTTCTTCTACCAAATCCTCCTCCTCCACCTCTTCCTCTAAAGTTTCTGCCACCCCTTCCCTGCGGGTGTGGTTGTTGTGGTGGGTACTGGTTCTACTGGTAGTGTGGCTAATAGGGGTTTTTTTGCACGTACGGTTGCTGAGGTGCATAATTAGGTTGGTACTGATTAGGTGGAAAGTGTGTAGGCTGATACGAGGCTTGCGCCTGCTCAGCCTAAGAGAACCCTTCATTTTTCATTAAGTAGGTGTCGATAGTCTTTTCCTTGAAGAGTTGATATGCTCTACAATGTCCTACTAATTTACAAAATTTACAGAAGAGGTTTGCAAGGGTAATGTTATAACTATATCTTGTTCTTAGTTTATCTGTCCTTTTTGTCCTAATTCTCAACCATCGGTTTAAAATTATTTTACATTTTATGTTGATTTTAAGAACTTTTGACAATCAGTAATTTTTGTTGGATTTAATGCTTTTAATGGTTGAATTATTTCATTAATTTAATTTTAAGGTTTTTATTTTGGGATCATTAGTTAATATGTATATATTTAAGCTTTCAAAAACTTATAATAAAAGTTTATTCCAAGTTTTCTTTATAATCCAACCCTCATTTTTGAGTCCTTTGTCAAATATTTTCATGAGGAGATTCCTGTAGCAGCTATGTTTTTCCTGTTTTTGTTATTAACATTGGGAGCCGATTATGAGGTGATGGAAATGAATTCTAGAAAAAAAAAAAGAGGTTTTTGTCCACAACACACTCAATCAAAAAAATATTTCTCAGTTTTGCAACAGCTATTATCGTTTGAGAGATTCGAATTCATTGTGGCCTATTTTCAGGGTTTGAATTATTTAATAATTTCCTGTTTTAGTCACAAATTTCCAGCATGTATTCCGATCAATTGAAGGGGAATTTTTAAAAACCAAGAGATGTTTTTGTTAATAACAGAATCATTTAAAAAAAACTCTCTCATTGTTTGTACAGGTGTCCCCGGTCGAGAGATATGAATGTGTATTTGAGACCCAAATTTTCAGAAATTTGGAAAATTCCCCAAATCCGATTTGCTATTTTTGGGTTAATTGTCTTTAAATATTTTGAGTTTTCATGTAACTAATTAATGTAACTGTTTCAAATTTAGACCTAGAAGGTAGTTATGGAACTACTTTATCTTTGTAATGATAAAATGAAGATAAACATATGGTTTTGGGGTGGGATTTTTCACTCAAGGAGAGGCATTTGGAGCTTTGATTTCTCAAGCTAGCATTTATAACTCTTATGTAAGTGGATGACTGTTATTGATTATATATAAAATGATAAGTCCTTTTACCTGTCATGCTTTTTCATTTTTGATCTGGTTGATTGCTCAGTCTACAATTTCATTTCCTGTTTAAAGGTTTATTCATGTAAATGCTTGTATCCTGTGGGTGGAATTACTATTTCATCTGTAATGTTTATGGCTTATTGGGATGTGTTTGATCCCCAGTTTATCCAACTTGCATGATTCAGTTATGTATTATCTTGTGGATGTTTATTTCCTCCTTGCTGATGAAGTTTTTAAAACCAAAACCCTTAAACCAATTTTATTTTATTTTTATTTGAGATTGTGTTGGATTGTTCTTCTAGTAGTCTAAGAACAATTTCTGGCACTAACATCTTTGGCTCCATTGCCGGGGATGAATCTGAAGTATATATTCCCTGGGATATAATTATTTATCTAATTTTGAGAGGTGAAAAAAGTCAGAAAATCTTTTAGACTACAATTTTTCACCAGCAACTCCACGATTAAAGATTCCAGTACAAGGAGAATTTTGTTGACAGAAAAATGAAGAAGCCAAATGGAAAGACTGGGTATCAGCTTGTTACTTTCCTCCATGAGGTTTTTTTCTTATTCATCAGTTCTTTCATGTCTTTCCCATTGCATGTCAAAAGAATTATTGTTTTTTTTGTCTATTTCGATGATCATAAACCTTCAGGTACATATTCCTCTTTGGAAGAAGAAAGTCTGTATTCTTCTTATTTTATTGATGTTGATCCTATTCCTTCATTTGAAATACATGTGCAACATGATATACATATACCCATATCTCTTGAACCTGATTATTTTGGTAATCTTGTAGAGAATAAAGCTGATATATTACCTTCTATCATCACTACTGAAACTTGTGAACAGCTTGTTGAACCTCATTTTCAACTCACATATTTTCAGTCTAGACCCAGACATAAGATGTTTAAACCTATTAGGCTTCCATCTCTCTTACATCCTTACCCTTCCTACTTTGTTGAATATCTTCCCCATTTTACTGGAAAAGACCATATTACAGCAGAGAAGCATTTAGGATATTTTCATAATTTCATTGATAATTTTGAAATCATTCATGAGGATGTTGTCATGAGGTTATTTTTGAAATCCTTTGCTGGAGATGCTGGGTTTTGGTTCGAAATTTAAAAGTTGATTCAATTGGATCATGGGAAGAGTTACATGATGTCTTTTTGAAGTATTGGGGTAAGAATAAATCTTATGATCATTTTATTTCTGAATTTTATAGTTTGAAAAGGGAGAATGATGAGCCAATTACTAAATTTAATTAGAGGTTTCAAAGTTTTTATATTAGTATGCCTACGGAGATCAGACCTTCAGAAAAACTTGCTATGGTATATTATGTTATGGCTCAACATTCAAATATTGTCTTTTTCCTGTTAGAAAGGAAATCATCATCTTTAAGACAATTGTTTGAGGATTCAAAAGGAGTGGAGGACAACATTCGAGCTTGCAAAATGCTTTGAGATCAGGCTCATGTTGAAGATATACAAGCTTATGAACAGGAAGAAGAATGTAGTTATCATTCAGATTTAAGACAGTTTTCTTCATCATTTTCAGAATTGCATATCAACAAGGATATAAATGACGCTTGTGTTGATTCTTCATATTAGTTTGCTGACTTTTTCGATGAGAATATACTTTCAGTGGATTATAGTAGAAATTTCCTAGTTCATGCTATATGAGATTAGCATGTTATGAAGAAGAAGTTGCTGCTCTTCAACCTCTTACTATTGATATAAGAAATAAGCTTCCATTCTTGACTTATGGTCATTTTCAGAATTTTATTTGTTCAAGTTTTGATCAAGGGTTTTATTTAAAGGTTGAGAAGCAGTTTGAAGAGCCCTTGGTTTCCATTCTTAAGCCAAAGTTTAAAAAGAAAAAAATGGAGAGGAAGAGAATGCTTCACTTTATGATGAATATAATGAAGACATTGAAGTTTTAAATCGGAAATTTCATGATCTTGTGGCTTCTTGGATGGATTTGTATTTTGCAAATGTT
>LPNX011068738.1:950-47973 GCA_001517045.1 Pseudotsuga menziesii | reverse complement strand
TTTCCAGTCATAAGTATCAGCTGCCTATAGACTCTTTATTGCATTTATCACATCTTTTGTGGGTTTTCTCAAACAGTAGCATGCATGGAATTATGATTCTCATTCAAATGGTTTCTTGGTTTCACTAGAAATATGATTACACTCGATTGAGTTGTTTCCTCCGATTAGAAGTAGGAGTAAATAGAAAAATAAGCTTGCTATACGAGCATGTAGATTCTTTTTAGTATGCTGGTTTGTAGCAATATTTTGTCATTTTAGAGGTATGTGTTCATAGTTTGAGAAAGTTGTAGAGATTTGGTAAATGACTCCATCACCCAATGAATAAGGCACAAGGTCTACAGGTTCTTGAAGCCTCACAAGGAGGACTTCATCGGACAGCAAGAGCCAGATGTTATAACTAGATCTTGTTCTTAGTTTATATGTTCTTTTTGTCCTAATTTTCAACCGTTGGTTTAAAAATGATTTTACATTTTATGTTGATTTTAAGAACTTTTTACAATCACTATTTTTTGTTGGATTTAATGCTTTTAATGGTTGAATTATTTCATTAATTTAGTTTTAAGGTTTGTCTTTTGGGCTTATTAGTTAATATGTATATCTTTAAGCTTTCAAAAACTTATAATAAAAGTTTATTCCAAGTTTTATTTATAATGTAACCCTCATTTTTTAGTCCTTTGTCAAATATTTTCATGAGGAGATTCCTGTAGCAGCTTTGTTTTTCATATTTTTGTTATTATCATTGGGAGCCAATTACGAGGTGATGGAAATGAATTCTAGAAAAACAAAAAGAGGTTTTTCTGCATAATAGAATCATTCACAAAAATCCCTCTCATTTTTGCAACAGATATTATTGTTTGATAGATTCGAATTCATCTTTGTGGCCTATTTTCAGGGTTTGAATTATTTAATAATTTCCTGTTTTAGTCACAAATTTTCAGCACATATTTAGATCAATTGAAGAGGATTTTTTAAAAATTAAGAGAGGTTTTTGTTCATAACATAATCATTTAAAAAAACCGCTCTCAGTTTTTGCACAGGTGTCCCATATCGATAGATATGAAGGTGTCTTTGAGACCCAAATTTTCGGAAATTCACCAAATTTCCCCAAATCCGATTTTTTATTTTTGGGTTAATTGTCTTTAAAGATTTTGAGTTATCATGTAACTAATTGATGCAAATATTTCAAATTCCAACCTAGAAGGTAGTTATGGAACTAATTTATCTTTGTAATGATAAAAGGAAGACAAACACACAGTTTTGGGTGGGATTTTTCACTCAAGGAGAGGCATTTGGAGCTTTGATTTCTCAAGCTAGCATTTATAACTCTTATGTAAGTGGATGACTGTTATTGAATATATATAAACTAATAAGCCCTTTTACCTGTCATGATTTTTCATTTTTGATCTGGTTGATTGCTCAGTCTACATTTTCATTTCCTGTTTAAAGGTTTATTTGTGTAAATGCTTATAGCCTGTGGGTGGAATTAGTATTTCATGTGTAATGTTTATGGATTATTTCGATAATTTTGATCCTCAGTTTATACAACTTTCATGATTCAGTTCTGTATTAGCTTGTGGATGTTTATTTCCTCCTTGTCGATGAAGTTTATAAAACCAAAACTAAAAACTAAAACCCTTAAAACCAATTTTATTTTATTTTTATTTGAGATTGTGTTGGCTTGTTCTTCTAGTAGTCTAAGAACAATTTATGGCACTAAAAAGTACTTACAACTTTTTTGCGAATATAAAAATTCTTCATCGCGATGGCCTCTTGACTAGCATATGTGACACCATGGTAGCCCATGGACATTTAATGGGTTGGGTGCACTTGATGCGATGTAGTTTAGGAAGGTCGGACAATTATCCTTAGTGTGTCCGTCCGTCCTGTTAGCACTCCATTTGCAACGGTCGATTTATGGGTCTGACAGAGTTCGAGGGGGGTTCTATTCATTTCAACATTATGTGAACACCCTTCAGGTTATCAGAGGCACATTTCCCATGTTTTAATACTGTCAGATAATAAAGAGAGGTCAATCTACGATGGTAGACTCTTTCGGAGGTGAAGACTTGCGGCAGCATGGACGATAGATATAAGCATCATAGACCAATGACCCAGAATCACAAGGAAGAAGAGTGACAATAGATCATGGTTTTGGCCCAAGACATGGGAGAATGGTCAAAGTTTGGAATTCACAGAGTCCGTTAAAATGGGAAAACAAATGAAAGGCCGATATCAAGGTGAAACCCAATCGACGGCCCAAAACAGTTTCGCTGAGCAAACATGCTCGATGGAAGGATCTTTCCCAAATCATGAAATAGTTAAAGGTTAGAAGCATCTGACAGCAGAGATGAAAGCAGAAACAGATCTATGGTCCTAGCTGATTTTGCAAGCCAGACTTCTATGGGTAAAAGTCACGATTTCAAATCACGAAAAGTGGTACCAGCTGTAAATATCAACGGTCATGACAAAGAAGGGAATAGATCTATTTTCGAGGTTCTTTTCATTATCTCAACTAGCGTGGACAATGTCATGGTCCTGATTCACAAAGAGGTGGTAGGACCCACTCGGATTGACGGTTGCATGGAGGGTTTGATCCCGATCGACGGGTAAGAACATGCCATGATCTAAAGCCACCCATTGTATCAAGAGATGAGAAATTGGTGGCAGAGGTAAAGAAACATGGACGGTGGATGTGAAAGGTTCCCCCAAATCGGAGGGCCTAGGAGGACTCAAGGCTATAGGTGTCATGTCCAGTGCGGAGATGACAGTGGAAGGGATGTTCATACATGTAATCCACCTCCCGGTAGGTGGGATGATTTCCCCGATGCCATATTTGAAAAACCTAAGGCAAAGGTCTCATCCAATGACACTAACTTCCCCAACTCCATAGGTCCAACACGTGGCTTATGTAGGAAAAACAGTAGGGAAGTAGGAAGTGCCGGTTTTGAAATGACGAATCAAACATCTACATGAAGTATAGAAAAGCCATGAACTGAGTCTGCTCAGTGCCATCATCACAATGAATGAAAAGGAAAGAAAGGTCAAATCCATAGTCCTTGAAACCAGCTGGGAAGCCACACGGGAAGTGCTTAAAATACTATCGATTTCAGATAATATAATTAAACATTAGAAGAGAAGATCCCTAGCCTGAAGTCACACATGCTACTGTCATGTCGAGTGGTATTCAAGAGTATAGCTATCTCTAGGCCATTTCGGCTTGCCCTATATAGCTCCATCTTCTAAAGTTGTCGAGGTATGGAAATGTACAGTTGGTGAGGGGTAAAGGTTGAACTATGGGAACTGTTGAGTTCCTTCGCAGACAACCATGGTTGTGTTGTTTGAGAAGTTAGTTCGATAGGGGTATTGATGGTTGGTGAACATGAAATTATTTTTCTTCATTGTCTTGGTTATCTGCACCAGGAAATCGCCAACCATCAGGGCATAGATGTTAAACACCTAGGGAGGTTCAATTGTTTCCACACATCCCTACCCTCACATGCATTGTGCATGGGTTTTTACATCCCGAGGAAACTTCTCTGACACCTCCAGTTGTAGTCACGACCTCCAAAGTCCCAACGCACAATGGTGGTGGAACTATTGGATAAAATGCTCAGCCTGGGATAGTGAAGGTCCAAAGCCTTCATCACCGCCCCTATGGTCTCCACTTAACGACCTTGCCACGGATGAGGAGGACGTCAAACACACACCCAGCTATGTGGCCTGTGAGAGAACCCTCCTCATAGGAGGGAGAAATCGGTACAAGGATGATAAATCTCTTAAGACATTTATCATCATCAAGTGCATGGCCACTCTTTTCCCGGTTCCCTCCTATAACCGTGTTACTAGATGAAGGAAGGGCTGGGAAAATGATCAAGCACTGGGGCACGGGCCTTCTTGTCAGCCTTTGAGAAACATGGTCTGAAAGAAGCAGGTTGGTCAAAGGAGGTAGAAAATCATGTCCAAAATGGCCCGAGTTAGCAACTAACCATCAGCAAGCAACGTAAGGATCGCTTTCACATACCAGGATAAAAAAAACTCTATGCTGTCAGGACGAGTGCACCCAATTGCTCCATAATGTTTGCTCATATTTGTAAATCATGGCAATAGTTCCACATTCTAGACTGTTAATGCATGATTGTGACTGGAAACATTTTTTAGGTTTGTTTCGGAGAGTAATCTAGCACTGAAATAGTATAAATACACTCCCGATAGGGGGAGATAGGAGTTAGCTGGTTGGTTGGGAAACCTTGAAGGGCTGAGGCTCTTCATTGTAAATAAGATATGATATCCGTGTTATGAATAAAATTGCAGAGGAAGGATTTTCTTTCAAGACAGAGATTCCTATGTCGTTGCTTCTTTCAATATGTATTTTCTTTACATGAAATGTTCATCCTATTTTCATTCTAGTTTGTTAATTTCTTTCATGGCTGAAATGAGTGTATAATAGTTTGGAATTCATACATGCTATGCTTCGCCTATTGTTTCAGACATTCATTAAGTTTTATTCTAAAGTTATGTAGAATTCATCTTATTAGTGCTCTACGTGATGATTTGTTCCCTCTCATCTACTAATCACCCGCTGAATATCTCCTGATTGCAAGATCGACGACTATCTTGCCTCCATTTGTAAATTCATGCCATTCTTTACCTCCTGCAAGTGTTTCTTATTCGGACCTTCGACTCCATTGACAATGGTCCCTTACCCTGATAGTCCCACCTACCTTTTACATTAACATACCTTTCCCATTTAGGAGTCTAGCCTCCTGACCACTCTTGATCAAATATCCTACATGAAGAAAACCTGAAAACAAGTGAGAGATCGCTCTCTGACTATGCAGGGCCAGAGGTGCAATCTAAAGCGGTTCTTCTGTTTCCTGGGAGAGAGCCCTTTTTTCCACGCAACCTATGGGCATGATCCCAGTGCTAACATGTCTTACATTTTGTGCACCATAAATATTCTTGTGATTCTTTACCCTTGTTGATGTCTTGAAGTTGTATCGTCATATTGGCCAGTTGCGACTGGATCTGCACCATCCCTGCATCACTGTCACCAATGGGCGAGGCCTCTAACTTCATTGCCAGTACTAGTGCTTTTTTCTGTGATTCAATATTATAATGCATTAATGGTCCTCAAATGTGTGGTAGCAACACAATAATAAACCACTCTTTACGCTACACATCAAACATTTGGAAGCTTACCTTGGCCATCAGTGTCTTAAACTGTTGGTCAAAATCCCATACCATTTTTGTCAGTGCTTGTTTGATTTATTTGATCTTGCTAATACACTGTGACTCCGATCTAGGTTTCCTGAACTCAGAGATCATTGCAGCTATGCTGGGGCGTGCACCCCAATGGTCCTTAAGGTGGGTAACTTTGCGGGTTTTTGGGAGTTTGTAAGTGGAGTTACGGCTCAAATTAGTCTTAGGGGTGTCGGGGTTGAGTCAAAGTCCTTTGTTTGTAATAAACCCATGGTGTAAGTCCAAGGTTTAGGGTTTGGGGTGCCCATGCTTTAAGACCATGGTTTTGTAATAAGTGCACTATAAATAAGCACTCTTGTAAAGAAGTGAGGTTAGGCTTTTTGTGTAAGATGAATTGATGTGAAGTTAAGGCTATTTTGTAAGAAAAGGTTAAGTCCCAGCTGTGCGTGGACGACCTCTACAGCTGTGTGCACAGATGGTTTTTGGGTGATTAAGGAAATCTGCAGCTGTGTGCGCAGAGGCCTGCAGCTATGTGCACGACTTTGAGGACTTGAAGGTATCTGCAGCTGAGTGCGTAGATCAGAACTGTGGTGTTGGGAAATAGGGCAGACTCGGGTTGTAAACCTTTACTTTGCACCAACAAAAGACCCACAGTGTTGGCCCTTTCGGTAACAACCTGTGAACAGGTTGCAGTCTCACTCGAAACAGCTATGGGGTGCCGCAGAATCAGGTTTCTGCAAGCAGAAGAGGGATATTACTGTACCTTTAGCCTTTAATAACTTATAATCAATTCACATAGAGCTCCAACATTCATGAATATAACTTCGCAGATAAAATAAACAAGCAGTGACTTGCACAACCCTTTACTGGGAATTCACAGCGAAGCAAGTATTTTAGCAGTGATCTTATTCATCAATTATATCTAGTTAATCATGCATAACAAAACATAACAGAAATAACACAAGGAACCACAACACCAGATATAACGTGGTTCACCTCCAGTGTAGGGGTTACATCCACAGAACTGTGCTTTATTCAACTTCTTTACAATTCACAGTTCTGATTTGCGCACCCAGTAGCAGATCCTTTCAAGTACTTAAAGCCGTGCACACAGTTGCAGGCCTCTGTGCACACAGCTGTAGAGGTTGTCCATGCACACAGCTGGGACTAAACCTTCTCTTACAAAATAGCCTTAGCTTCGCCCTAATTCTTCTTTCACAAAAAATCCTAACCTCGCTTCTTTACACAAGTGCATATTTATACAGCACACTATTACAAAAACCATGGTCTTAAACCATGGGCACCCCAAACCCTAAACCCTGGACGTAAACCATAGGTTTATTACAATAAGAAAGCTTTCGCTTAACCCTGACACCCATAAGACTATTTTGAGCCGTAAATCTTACAAAATTAACAAGAATATGCACATTTACCCATCTTACTGACCCTTAGGGTGTGCGCCCCAACAGGTCCCTAAGACTCACCAGTGTCCTGTCTCGGGACACTCTGCTGCTTCTGGGCCGGGGATATCTTGCTAGCGATAGTTCTGAACTTCTCACTGGGGCTACATGTGCTGTCGTTGGCTTCCTACTCCTTTTCTTCGTACTTTTTGTGCTGGATGAGGCCCTCTGCATCTAGTAGTGACCCCCTCCTTCGAACTGCTTGCCAAAAATTTGACCATTCACAACTTAGGCTCCTCAGAAGTGCATGGCAAAGTGCATAAGACAAAAAGCCGCCTTGGTTCTGCCAGGCCAGGAGGAGACAACTCAGGATGTTGTAGAGTCGTCATGTGAGGCCTTGTGCCCTTCGTTAATCCACCTTAGAGAAAACTTCTACATTTCTTCGCGCAAATTAGAGCAAACTTCTACCTTTCTTCATCCTGTTCGAGCTTATCTGCATAGGTGGATTGCTCAAATGGTTTTGCAGATCTCTTTCCCTAGACTCTCATGATAATTGCTAGGCTTCACAGTCATTCAACATGGTCTTAACTGCAGAACTCAAAGAAATGCACAATGCAGGAGTCACAGGCCAATGTAGCGTCTTATAGAATCCCGCAACATAATTTGTCATCATGGTGCATTAATGACGCTGAATCTGGTGGAGTGGCGAAAATCCTGCTCGCCTGGTGCAAGATTTTCCCAAAATCTCATCATTATAGTTAGTTAGGGCAGTTCTCATGCCAGCGTTGCCAAGTCTAAGTTGTCCCATCCATCACAGTTTAGGCTGCGACCCACCTTTGATCCTTGACATACCTACTGGATTCAGCACCACCCTGATAACACCCTTCGACACAATATTAACCTTCGTATTTTGACAGTCCTACATACATTATGACTTCGATGACAGCTTCATTATAGTCTAGCACCCAATTTCAACTACTCTTGGTACTTAGACTTTCTTTCTCGGTGTTACTGCTGATTGGGAGGTCCTGGCCTATCCCTATACTTCTTTAAATGACTGCCATTTACCATAGAAGGTAAAATTTCACCATTCAACTTAGCTAACTAGACTGCACCCCCATCAGTAACTTTCTGCACTATGTATGGTCCCTTCCAATGTGTTTTGAACTTACCTGGGAATTTCATGAATTTGCTGTCATATAATAGCACAAGATCTCCTTGCTGGAACTGCTTCTTCTTGATGTGTCTATCATGCCATGATTTTTCCTGAGCTTTCTGTACTTGCTGCTGGAATCCTGCAATAAATCTGTCCTCTTCAAGTTCTAGTATCTTTGTCATCCTTTCTGTTACTCCAGCTGGGTCATCCATCTCCATGAAAGCAGATATTCTGAGGCTAGGAACAATGTACTCCATGGGCATAACGACTTCTTGTCCATAGACCAGCCGAAAAGGTGTATGGCCTGTCAGTTTCTTGCAGGTAGTCCTATAAGCCCACAGCACTGCTGGAATTCTAAGATCCCAGTCAGTTCTATTAACATTGCAAACCTTTGTTAGGGCATGTTTGAGGATCTTGTTAAAGGCTTCGACAGTTCCATTTGCTTGTGGATGATAGGCAGTACTCTTCTGATGATACACCTGGAACTCTGCAGTCAGTATTTAAATGGTCTTATTTAGAAAATGTGATCCTTGATCACTCATGAGAACTCTAGGACACCCAAATATGGACAAGATGTTATCAAAGATGAACTTTGCAGCTGTAGTAGCACTGCAGGTCTTGACTGGCTAAGATTCGGCCCAACGGGTGAGGTAGTTAGTTGCTGTAATAATGTATCTTGCTCCTGACTTCTTCGCGGGAGGATTGATAGGTCCAAAAAAATCAATAGCCCATTTTTCAAAGGGTTGTAAAGTTACCTACAGAACTAGAGGTATCTCATCCCTCCTGGATGGTTTGCCCATCCTCTGACAGATGTCACAGCTGTGGCAATATTCTCTTGCATCTTTGTGAATTGTGGGCCACCACAATCCAGTTGTCAGAATCTTCTGTGCTATAGCTTTTCCCGTGTAATGACCTCCTGCTACCCCAGAATGGGCCTCAGCCAAAATTAACGGCTTTTCATGCTCTAGAACACATCTGCGCAGTATTTTATCTGGTCCCATCTTGTATAATTGTCCTGATATTAAGGTAAAGTCAGCTGCGTGGACCACCAGCTGCTTCTTTTGTTGTGTTGTCATCTCGGCGGGTGAAAAGCCTGTAGACAAATACTGAACAATGTCCTAGAAGTATTCATCAACCATTTGGATGGTAAAGAACTGGGCATCCAGAAGAACTTCGTCCAAACTGGTAGGTTCTTCTCCTGACTCGAGCCTCGACAGGTGGTCAGGTCCTAGGTTAAGTTTCCCAGGCTTAACTATAATCTCAAAGTCATATTCCTGAAACAGAATCAACCATCTGCATATTCTTCCTCCTAGCATAGGCTTGTTAACCAGATATTTCAAAGAAAAATGGTCAGTGAACATTTTAAAATGAGAACCTAATAGATAATGTCGAAACTTCTGTAGGGCATACACCATAGCGAGACCTTCTCGTTCTGTTGTAGTGTAATTTTTCTCTGCAGTAGACAATTTTCTACTAGCAAAAGAAATAGGGTGATCGATCTGACCTGCACCCGACTGAGCCAATACTATCCCCAGGGCAATGGAGGATGCATCAACATGCACATGAAACTCCTTATTCCAGTCAGGGAATACTAAAATAGGGGCAGTGACCATCTTTTCCTTCAAAATATCCAAACTTTCCTGGCACTCAGGTGTCCACTCGAACTTAACATCTTTCTTCAATTGTTTTTCCATCGGAGATGTAATCTGAGCATATCCCTTAATAAATTTCTTGTAATACCCGGTATGACCAAGCGTAGTGCGAAGTTGTTTAATAGATGCTAGAGGTGGTAGGTTCACAATAATAGCTATCTTCACAGGATCCATCATCAATCCTTGTTTACATACAATGTGAGCGAGTAGAATTCCAAAAGGTGCACAAAAATTACACTTTTTCAAGTTCAAGGAAATCTGGTGCTGTCTACATTTATCCAACATCAGTCGTAAACTAGTTATATGGTCCTTTAGTAGCCCAAAAATAGTCCAATCATCAAAATAGACTTCTAAGAATTTATGTATATATTCCTTAAAGGCAGAGATGACTACTCTAGAAAATATGGCAGGCACATTCTTCAATCCAAAGGGCATAACTGTATACTGAAAGGATCCCATTTCTATAGCAAAAGTTGTCTTATGTTGATCTTCTGGAGCAATTCTGATTTGATGATAACCTAAAAATCCATCAGGAAAAGAGTACACTTCGTGACCCCCGACATTGTCTAACACTTCATCGGTGAAGGGTGTGGGGAAAGGATCATGTAGACAAGCATCATTTAGCTTCCTTAGATCAACGCAGATTCAGATTTCACCCTTAGTCTTCTTCTCTTGCACCACCATACGACTAACCCACTCAAATTCTTCAACAGGCTCAATAATTCTTGCAGCAAGCATCTTATCCAGCTCCATCCTAACTTTTTCCTTATACTTAGGGTTCAACCTATAAGGACGCTGTTTCACAGGCTTCGCATCAGGTTTCAAGGGGATCTTCATGACTCCTATATCACCCAGGATGCCTTTCATTTCTTAGAACTTTGTCGAAAATAGGTCATGATATTCATGGAGAAGTTGGGTCACTTTGCTTACCATTTCTTCATCCCAATAATCTCCAATGGTAGCATGCTTGGGCTGTTCTTCTGAGCCAATGTTTACGGTCCGCGTCTTCAGGGGCTGGGTCACCTCAGGTACTTCAACTGCTGGTCCATGCACTTCACAGTGGCCTTCTGACTCCGGAATATCAATGTTGCATGGATCGTCATCCTCGTCAATTGCGAGGTTATAACATTCCACTGCATTAGCTTCTTGTGCTTTCCAATCTGGTTGGTATTCGGCTATCTCTTGACCATCAAATGCCTTAATGTGAATCAACCTAACGGCTCCGTCTAGAGCAGGGAAAACTTCATTGATAGAGAATTTCAATACAAAATTTTCAGCAAGAGTATCCCAACTTACAGTATCCTGGCGAAGCTCGATTTCTGCATACCAATTCTTCGCGATAGGATCCAGGGTATGCACAAACCTATGTACCCACTCGGCCCGAGGTACATGCTTCCATGCTTTGTAACATTGCTCCAAATGCTTCTAAGGGTTAGTCTTACCATTAAACCAGCTCCGGACCTCCTGTGGTCGATCCGTGAATCTCAAGCGAAGGGATTGTTGGCAAACTTCCCAACTATGAATGTACTGTTTGTGACCATGCCACCATCTGGATGCTGTAGCTCTGAATGCTGAATCCAAAGTTTCCAGTTTTTGTGTGTCGGGTATCTGAGCTAAAAAATGCTCAATAAACTCCTCTGGGTCTGTCGAACCATCAAAAATAGGTAAGGTTCTTATCTATGAGGTAATCCATCTAAGACACTTGGTAAGTCTTGCACAGTGGTGGCCATGTAGCTCATACAATCTGTTCTGCCAATTCTCGACACCATCATCTGAATCCATTATACAGGAGCTATCGCACTGCCAATCCATAATACCTTTGGCACTAGGGTCAACATAATCTTCGTCCTTTGCTGTGATGTTATAGATGTGCTCCAGAACATCCTGATCTTCATCTTTGAGTGGTTCTGTGTATCTTTCTCCTTGTAAGGGGTCCAGGGGAACTATGACTCTCAAATATTTCCCTTCGAAAGTCATTTGTCTCTTCTTAAGGTTAATAACTGCATCATTTTCCATTGCCCACTCAATACCGAGCAGGGATGGATAAGGGTTGCTGTCATCAATGATCTCAATAACTTCAAAGTCTGCTAAAGTACTGACCCCATCAATATCTATGAAGACATTAGGGAATCGGCCAAGGGGCACAATCTTCTGCTGATTGGCTAACCTTAACTGTATAGGGGACCAGTCAAGGGTAGGTCTTCCCATTTGTTCCCAGGTTTGCTTAGTTAAGACATTTACCTCTGATCCTAGGTCTAAGATAACATCAGTCATATCATATTCTCCTATCTGAACATTCAGTCTCATTTCCCTGTCGGTCCTTCGGAGATGATTAAGATTTTTTTCCTTCTCAGCTCTTCTCTGAGGTTCACAGAAAGCGAGAACTTTTTGCAACTCTTTTAAAGCATTCTGATTCCGTAAGAGTTTCATACAGCTCTGCAAAAAGGAGGATAGTGTACTTACTTTATCTGCCGAAACTTCCTCCAGCTGCGACTGCTGCTGATGTGGCTGCGCAAGTACTACGGCTATGCTAAGATTAGCAAAATATCTGTTGGCCTCCAGGAATGTCTCTTTCTCTCTTTCGATATCAATTGCTGGGACTTTCACGGGGGCCTTGCGAACCCAAGCCTCGGTAGGTGGTTTCTCCATATACTACTTGTGTGTCGCAGCTCCACTTCGGGTAACAGTATTAATGGCTTGGGCAGGTCTCTGCTCGATAGAAATCATTTGAATAGTCTGAGTAGGGGCACTGTTTCTTTCCTGAATCTTAGCTATCATTCGTGGGCACCCCTCAATGACATGATCAATGGCGCGGCAATATCGGCATGTCATGGTTTGGTTGCGACAGTACCGAGCTAGATGTCGGGGCTGGTTACAGTTATAGCACACCACCTGACCTCCTCCTCTACTGGCCATACCCCCATGACCACGGCCTCCAAAGGCTCCTCCACCTGATGCACCACCACGGTAACCATAGCCATCATTGCTCTGTCCTTCAGTTTGTACCCGATATGCGTCGTAGGTGCGCTCTCTCATCAGGTCATAGCTGCGACACTCCTCTTCATTATGTCCTATGGACTTACAGAATTGACAATAGCGATTTTTAGGTACTTTCCCATACCTCCGTAGCAGATAGTAGTCTTCAGGTCAATGCTAGACAGTTGCTCTGTAGAGCTCGCAATATAGAATTTGTGGGTTACCCTGGTTTGGCGCACCAGTATTCCGGTAGTTGTGAACCCCAGGGCACTGTTCCTTGGTATGACCTTCTGTTCGACATTGTGTACACCAAACCTCTTCACGGCCGGTTTTTCCCGTATTCATGTCGTGCAGCTCCAAAGCCATCGCTGCTAACTGCGCTTGGATTTGAACGATACCGGAATTATCTGCGACAGGGGCAGTCTCAAGCTTCATCATGATTTCTAGAGCCTCTTGTTGTTCGGTGACCTTCTGTTGCATGAGCAGAGTCCTGATATGTGGTAGAAGCGCTGCAATGAACCATTCCTTGTGCTGTGCAAGTCTAATGGTGAAGCTGACCTGGTTGAACAGAACTTCTAATCTCTGGTCAAAGTCCCACACTGATTTTCCATGCCTCTGCTGAATATCTTTCAATTCAGTGATACACTGCGACTCTAATTTTAGTTTCTTAAAATCTTTGATTATTGTTGCTTTAATATCATCTAAGGCATGACTCTGAGTACTGGAGAATTTCATGAACTAGGTTAAAGACCGGTCCCTGATTTCGGCTTCAGAACAGTTCGAACATCTTGATCTGTAATGTTCTTAGCATTCCAGACTGCTTCGCATAAAAACCAGAACTGTTCTGGATTCTATGATCCAGTTCCTTTGAAAATAGGGAGCTTAATGTCATCATGTATGTGGGCCATCGCAGGTCTAGGGGGGAGGGAGGGGGACTAGGAGCAGGCGGGGGGGGACTTACTGGGGTGGACTGACCTGCGACAGGAGTGCTCGGGCTAGGGTGAATTTCAGACTGCAACAGGTTCTCAGGGATAACAGGTCTGGGCCGCAGAGTGACCGAAGGGTTTCCAACAGAAGGGGTTTCTTCGGGTGCAGAGTCTGCGGGATTTTCAGGAGAAGACGCGGTATGCTGACCTAGGGAATAGGATCCAAAATCTCTCTTGTACCTTTTGCCACTTCGTAGCAAACCACTTTGCTCGTCGAAGGTATTTTCACTTGCAAACATAGGTTAGTAACACCAAATATAACAGTCTGATTCAATGAGCAATATACCTTTTTCAGCTAATAGCATTTTAATTCTTAAACCAAATGAATTCAAAAACTTACCCCTTGGGCCTTTGAAAAACTGCCGCTCGGCTTCACTAAAGGAAGTACTCGTGTCGATGGCGAACTCCATCACAAAAGCTTCAAGAGTTCGCGTTGTCCAGAAATCAACAACACACGATATCTCGTTGTTCACCCTTTTCAGTATAGTAATTCTCGTAGGGGTCCATACAGGAAAATGACGTTCTTGGAAATTCGTCCTTCTCTCTGTCAATCTAGACAACCACTGGTGCAACTCTATGTGGATACTAGCAAAGAAAATTTCATAAACATCACCAAAAACATACCTTTGTAAAAAGTCGATTGCACTACGACGCGGATCTTTGTTCTCTTGCTCAGCGAATTTTAGATAAGTCTCATCAAGCCAATCACTGATTTCCTTCACAGTGGGTCTCCAGAACATAGTCCTCGAGGTACGATGTAAACCCCTCTTGAGCAGATACCGAGTTCAACTGGAAACGGAACCAATTTGTTGGGAAATAGGGCAGACCCAGGTTGTAAACTTTTACTTCGCACCAACAAAAGACCCACAGTGTTGGCCCTTTCGGCAACAACCTGTGAACATGTTGCAGTCTCACCCGAAACAGTTATGGGGTGCTGCAGAATTAGGTTTCTGCAAGCAGAAGAGGGATATTACTGTACCTTTAGCCTTTAATAACTTATAATAAATTAACACAGAGCTCCGACATTCATGAATATAACTTCGCAGATAAAATAAACAAGTAGTGACTTGCACAAACCTTTATTGGGAATTCACAGTGAAGTAAGTATTTTAGCAGTGATCTTATTCATCAATTATATCTAGTTAATCATGCATAACAAAACATAACAGAAATAACACAAGGAACCACAACACGAGATATAACATCGTTCACCCCCAGTGTAGGGGTTACGTCCACAGAACTGCACTTTATTCAACTTCTTTACAAGTCACAGTTATGATCTGCACACCCAGTAGCAGATCCTTTCAAGTCCTTAAAGCTGCGCACACAGCTACATAGGTCGTCCACGCACACAGCTGGGACTAAACCTTCTCTTCGCCTTAGTAGCCTTAGCTTCGCCTTAATTCTTCTTTCACAAAAAGCCTAACCTCACTTCTTTACACAAGTGCATATTTATACAGCGCACTATTACAAAAACCATGGTCTTAAACCATGGGCACCCCAAACCCTAAACCCTGGATGTAAACCATGGGTTTATTACAATAAGAAAGCTTTCGCTTAACCCCGACACCCCTAAGACTATTTTGAGTCGTAACTCTTACAAAATTAACAAGAATATGCGGATTTACCCATCTTAATGACCCTTAGGATGTGTGCCCCAACATGTGGTTTTTGTAGAAAGTTGAATAAAACACAGTTTTGTGGACGTAACCCCTACACTGGGGGTGAACCACGTTATATCTTGTGTTGTGGTTCTGTGTGTTGTTTCTGTTGTGTTCTTTCATGCATTAATATCTATATATCTGATAAGTAAAGATCACTGCTAGATAATAACTCCGCTGTGAATTCCTGGTAAAGGGTTGCGCAAGGCACTGTTTGTTTATCTAACTGCGAAGCTAAATAAGTGAATGATAAGCTCTGTGATTTATATTTATAATCTGTTTAAAAGCTAAAGGTACAGTAATATCCCTCTTCTGCTTGCAGAAATCTGGTTTTGCGGCACCCCATAGCTGTTTCGGGTGAGACTGCAGCCTGTTCGCAGGTTGTTGCCAAAAGGGCCAACACTGTGGGTCTTTTGTTGGTGTGAAGTTAAAGGTATAAATCTCGGGTCTGCCCTATAGCCCAACAAATTGGTTCCGTTGCCCGTTGAACTCAGTATCTGCTCAAAAAGGGTTTACGTCGTACCTCAAGGGCTATGTTTTGGAGACCCTCTGTGAAGGAAATCGGTGATTGGCTTGATGAGACTTATTTGAAATTCGCTGAGCAAGAGAACAAAGATCCGTGTCATAGTGCAAATGACTTTTTACAAAGGTATGTTTTTGTGATGTTTATGAAATTTTCTTTGTATCCACATAGAGTTGCACCAGTGGTTATCCAGGTTAACAGAGAGAAGGACGAATTCCCAAGAACGTCAGTTCCCTACTTGGACCCCCGCGAGAATTCATATATTGAAAAGGGCGAACAACAACATATCCCGCGTTGTTGATTTCTGGACAACGTGAACCCTTGAAGCATTTGTGACGGAGTTCACCATCGACACGAGTACTTCCTTTAGTGAAGCCGAGCGGCAGTTTTTCAAAGGACCAAGGGGTAAGTTTTTGAATTCATTTAGTTTGAGAATTAAAATGCTATTAGCTAAAAAAGGTATATTGCTCATTGAATCAGACTGTTATATTTTGTATTACTAACCTATGTTTGCAAGTGAAAATACCTTCGACGAGCAAAGTGGTTTGCTGGGAAGTGGAAAAAGGTACAAGAGATATTTTGGATCCTATTCCCAGGGTCAGCATACCGAGTATCCCCCTGTAAATCCTACAAATTCAGAACTCGAAGAAACCCCTTCTGTGGGAAACCCTCCGGTAACCCCGCAGCAAAGACCTGTTATCCCCGAGAACCCGTTGTAGTCTGAAAGTCACCCTAGACCGAGTATTCCTGTCGCAGGTCAGTCTACCCCAGTAAGTTCCCCCTTGCCTACTTCCAGTCCCCCTCCCTCCCACCCTAGACCTACGATGGCCCATATGAATGACGACATTAAGCTCCCTGTTTTTAAAGGAACTGGATCAGAGGATCCAGAACAGTTCTAGTTTTTATGTGAAGCAGTGTGGACTGCTAAGTCCATTACGAATCAAGATACAAAAAGAGCGCAACGGGTTACTTCTTTCAGAGACCGTGCTCTGACCTGGTTCATGAAGTTCTCTAGCACTTAGAACCATGCATTTCCTGATATAAAAATAGCAATGAGAAAGGAATTTAAGAAGCCGAAATCAAAGTTGCAGTGTATCATGGAGTTGAAAGAGATTCAGTAGAAGCATGGCGAATCAGTGTGGGACTTTGATCAGAGGTTCAAATTTTTGCTAGACTAAGTTAGTTTTACCATTGGACCTACACAGCACAAGGAATGGTTCATTGTAGCGTTGCTACCGCATATCCGAACTCCACTCATGCAACAGAAGGTTGCTGACCAGCAGGAGGCTCTGGAAATCACGATGAAGCTTGAAACCACCCCTGTCGCAGACAATTTTGGTATTGTTGAAATCCAAACGCAGTTGGCAGTGATGGCTCTGGAGCTTCGGGATATGAAACAAGGAAAAACCGGTCGCGAAGAGGTTTGGTGTACACAATGTCGCACAAAAGGTCATGCCAAGGAACACTGTCCTATGGTAAGAAATTACCTAAATACTGGTGCGCAAAACCCGTTTACCCTGCAAGTTCTTTATTGTGAGCTTTGCAGAACAACAGGGCAGCATCAACCTGAAGACTGCTATTTGCTACAGAGGTATGGACAAGTACCTAAGAACCCCTATTGTAAATTCTGTAAGTTTGTAGGACATAATGAAGATGAGTGTTGCAGTTATGACTTCATGAGAAAGCGCACCTATGATGCCTATCAGGTACAAAATGAGGGACCGAGCAATGATGGCTATGGCTACCGTGGTGGTGCATCAGGTAAAGGTGCTTTTGGAGGCCGTGGTCATGGTAGTATGGCTAGCAGAGGACGTGTTCAGGTGGTGTGTTATAACTGTAACCAGGCTGGACATCTGGATCGTGACTGTCGGAACCCCACTACGACATGTCGGTATTGCCGGGCAGTAGATCATGTGATCGAGCAGTGCCCGCAGTTGATAGCTAAGATTCAGGAAAGAAACAGTGCCCCTACTCAGAATCTTCAGATGATTTTCGTCAAGAAAACACCTGCCCCAGCCATTAATGTTGTTACCCAGAGTGGAGCTACGACGCACATACAGACTAAGGAGGAACAGCCTGATGAAGCTTCGGTTTGTAAGGCCCTCGTGAAAGTTCCTGCCTTTGATATTGAAAAAGAGAAAGAGACATTCATGGAAGTCCAAGAAGATTTTGTGGATTCTAGTACATCAGTAGTACCTGCACAACCACATTAGCAGCAGTCGTTGTCGCAAGAAGCTTCGACGGATAAAGTAAGTACCCTGTCCTCCTTTTTACAGAGTTGTCTGAAACTCTTAAGAAATCAGAATGCTTTAAGTGAGTTGCAGAAAGTTATTGCTTCCTGCGAACCTCAGCAAAGTTCTGGTCAGGAAAAACCTATTAATAGAGTCAGGAGAACTGGCAGGGAAATGAGATTGAATGCTCAGATAGGAGAGTATGATATGACTGATGTTATTTTGGATCTAGGATCAAAGGTAAATGTCTTAACCAAACAGACCTGGGAACAAATGGAAAAACCTACCCTTGACTGGTCACCTATACAGTTGAGATTAGCCAATCAGTAGAAGATTGTGCCCCTAGGATGATTCCCTAATGTCCCAGTAGATATTAATGGCGTCTGTACTGTAGCAGAATTCGAAGTTATTGAGATCATTGACGACAGCAATCCCTATCCAGCCTTGTTAGGTATTGAGTGGGAAATGGAAAATGCTGCAGTTATTAACCTTAAGAAAAGACAGATGATTTTTGAAGGGAAATATTTGAGAGTCATCGTCCCATTGGATCCTTCCCAAGGAGACAGGTACACAAAACCCCTCCGAGATGAATATCAGGATGTGTTGGACCATATATACACTATCACTGCAAAGGAAGAAGATTATGTTGATCCTAATGCCGAAGGTATTATGGATTGGCAATGTGACAGCTCCTGTATGACGGATTCAGATGATGGTATAGAGAATTAGTAGAACAGATTGTATGAGCTACATGGCCACCATTGTGCAAGAATTACCAAGTCTCTTAGATGGCTTGGCTTGCAGACAAGACCCTTACCTGTTTTTGATGGTTCGACAGACCCAAAAGAGTTTATTAAGCAATTCTCAGCCTAGATACTAGACTCATAGAAAATGGAGATTTTGGACTCAACATTCAGAGCCACAGCAGCCAGATGGTGGAATGGTCACAAACAGTACATTCATAGTTGGGAAGTTTGCCAACAGTCCCTTCGCCTGAGATTCACGGATCGACCACAGGAGGTCTGGAGCAGATTTAATGGTAAGACTAACCCTTAGAAGCATTTGGAGCAATGTTATGAATCCTAGAAGCATGTACCTCGTTCAGAGTGGGTACATAGGTTTGTGCATACCTTGGATCTTGTTGCAAAGAATTGGTATGCGGAAGTCGAGCTTCGCTGGGGTACTGTAAGTTGGGATACTCTTATTGATAGTTTTGTATTGACATTTTCTATTAATGAGGTTTTCCCTGCTTTAGACACAACTATTAGGTTGATCCATACTAAGGTGTTTGATGATCAAGAGATAGTTGAATACCAACTGGATTGGAAGGCACAAGAAGCTAATGCAGTCGAATGTTATAACCTCGCAATTAACGAGGATGATGATCCACGCAACATTGATATTCCGGAGTTAGAAGGCCACTGCGAAGTTCATGGACCAGTAGTCAAATTTTCTGAGGTGACACAGCCCTTGAAGACACAGATTGTAAACATTGGCTCAGAAGAACAGCCTAAGCATGCTACCATTGGAGATTATTGGGACGACAAAATGGTAAGCAAAGTGACCCAACTTCTCCATGAATATCAGGACCTATTTCCAACAAAGTTTTCAAAGATGAAAGGTATCCCGGGTGATATAGGAGTCATAAAGATCCCCTTGAAACCTGATGCGAAGCCTGTGAAATAGCGTCCTTATAGGTTGAACCCTAAGTATAAGGAAAAAGTTAGGATGGAGCTGGATAAGATGCTTGCTGTAGGAATTATTGAGCCTATTGAGGAATCTGAGTGGGTTAGTCCTATGGTGGTGCAAGAGAAGAAGACTAAGGGTGAAATCCAAATCTATGTTGATCTAAGGAAGCTGAATGATGCTTTTCTACATGATCCTTTCCCCACACCCTTCACAGATGAAGTGTTAGACAATGTTGGGGGTCACGAAGTGTACTCTTTTACTGATGGATTTTTAGGTTACCATCAGATCAGAATTGCTCCAGAGAATCGACATAAGACAACCTTTGCTACAGAAATGAGATCCTTTTAGTATACAGTTATGCCCTTTGGATTGAAGAATGCACCTGCTATATTTTCTACAGTAGTCATCTCTTCCTTTAAGGAATATATACATAAATTATTAGAAGTTGACTTTGATGGTTGGACTATCTTTGGGCTACTAAAAGACCATATAACTAGTTTAATACTTATGCTGGATAAATGTAGATAGCACCAGATTTCCTTGAACTTGAAAAAGTGTATCTTTTGTGCACCTTTTGGGATTCTGCTAGGTCACATTGTATGTAAACAAGGCTTGATGATGGATCCGGTGAAGATAGCTATTATTGTGAACCTTCCATCTCCAACATCTATTAGACAACTTTGCACTACACTTGGTCATACTGGATATTACAGGAAATTTATTAAAGGGTATGCTCAGATTACTGCTCCGATGGAAAAGCAGTTGAAGAAAGATATTAAGTTCGAGTGGACACCTGAGTGTCAAGCAAGCTTGGATATTTTGAAGGAAAAGATGGTAACTGCTCCCATCTTAGTATTCCCTGACTGGAATAAGGAATTTTATGTGCATGTCGATGCATCCTCCATTGCTCTGGGTATAGTATTGGTGCAGTCAGGTGAAGGTAATATTGATCACCCCATTTCTTTTGCAAGTAGGAAATTGTCCACAACAGAGAAAAATTATACTACAACAGAATGAGAAGGTCTAGCTATGGTTTATGCATTACAGAAATTTTGACATTATCTGTTAGGATCTCATTTTAAGATGTTTATTGACCATTCGTCCTTGAAGTATTTGGTTAACAAGCTTGTGCTAGGTGGAAGGATATGTAGATGGCTGATTCTGTTTCAGGAATATGACTTTGAGATCATAGTCAAACCAGGAAGACTGAATCTAGGACCTGACCACTTGTCGAGGCTTGAGTCGGGAGAAGAACCTACCAGCTTGGACGAGGGTCTTCCTGATGCCCAGTTGTTTGCCATCCAGATGGTTGTTGAATACTTTCAGGATATTGTTAAGTATTTGTCTACAGGTTTTCCACCCGCCGAGATGAGAACACAACAAAAGAAGCAGCTGGTGGTTCGCACAGCTGACTTTGCCTTAATAGCAGGACAATTATATAAGATGGGACCAGATGAAATACTGCATAGATGTGTCCTAGAGCATGAAAAGCCGTTAATTTTGGCCAAGGCACATTCTGGGGTAGTAGGAGGTCATTACGCAGGAAACGCTACCGCACAGAAGATTCTGATAGCCGGATTGTGGTGGCCCACAATTCACAAGGATGTGAGAGAATATTGCCACAACTGCGACATCTGTGAAAGGAAGGGAAAACCATCTATGAGAGATGAGATGCCTCTGGTTCCGCAAGTAACTTTAGAACCCTTTGAAATATGGGCTATTGATTTTGTTGGACCTATCAACCCCCCTCGCGAAGAAGTCAGGAGCAAGATACATTATTACAGCAACTGACTACCTCACATGATGGGACGAAGCTCAACCAGTCAAGAAATGTAGCGCTACTATAGCTACAAAGTTCATCTTCGATAACATCTTGTCCAGATTTGGGTGTCCTAGAGTCCTTATGAGTGATCAGGGCTCACATTTTCTAAATAATACTATTGAAGTATTGACTGAAGAATTTCAGGTATATCATCAGAAGAGTACTGCCTGTCATCCACAAGCAAATGGGAATGTCGAAGATTTTAACAAGATCCTTGAATAGGCTCTAACGAAGGTTTGAAATGTTAACAGAAATGACTGGGATCTTAGAATTCTAGCAGTACTATGGGCTTATAGGACTACCTGCAAGAAATTGACAGGCCATACACCTTTTAGGTTGGTCTATGGGAAAGAAGTAGTCAGGCCCATGGAATACATTGTTCCTAGCCTTAGAATATCTACTTTCATAGAGATGGATGACCCAGTGATAATAACAGAAATGCTGACAAAGATACTAGAACTTGAAGAGGACAGATTTATTGCAGGGTTCCAGTAGCAAGTGTAGAAAGCTCGAGAAAAAGAATGGCATGATAGAAATATCAAGAAGAAGCAGTTCCAGCAGGGTGATCTTGTGCTCTTATATGACAGCAAATTCATGAAATTCCCGAGTAAGTTCAAGACACATTGGAAAGGACCATACATAGTGCAGAAAGTTACTGATGGAGGAGTAGTCTAGTTAGCTAAGTTGAATGGAGAAATTTTACCTTCTATGGTAAATGGAAGTCATTTAAAGAAGTATAGGGACAAGCCAGGACCTCCTAATCAGAAGTAACCCCAGGAAGGACAGTCTAAGTACCAAGAACAGTTGAAATTGGGTGCTAGACTATAATGAAGCTGTCCTCAAAACTACGAAGTGTGGAAGACTGTCAAAGTTCGAAGGTTAATATTGTGTTGAAGGTTCTTGTCAAGGTGAATTTGAAGTTAGTAGTTATGTCGGAGATTAAAACTGTGTCGCAGCTTAAAATGTGACGGATGGGACAAACTAGACTTGGCGGCGCCAGCACGCGAACTGCCCGCCCTGCCTACAATGATGAGATCTTGGGAAAATTTGATGCCGTGTGGACAGGATTTTTGCCACTCCATCAGATTTGGTGTCATTAATGCACCATGATGACCGATTCTTTTGTGGGATTCTATAAGAAGCTACCCCAGTCCACGACTCCTACATTGTGCATTTCTTTGAGTTTCTTCAATTAGGACCATGTCGAATGATTGTGATGCCCAGGAGTTACTACGAGAGTTCAGTGAGAGAGGTCTATAGAACCTCATGAGAAATCCACCTATGCAGCAATGCTCGACCAGGACAAAGAAAGGAAGAAGTTTTCTCTAAACCAGATGAAGGAAGGTAGAAGTTCGCTCTAATGTGGAGCGAAGAAAGGCACAAGGCCTCATGAGAAGACTCTGAAGCATCCCAAGATGTATCCTCCTGGTTTGGCATAACCAAGGTAGTTGTTTGTCTTATGCAACTGGACACACAATTTTGGGGCCCCTAAGTTGTGGATGGTCAAATGTTCGGCAAGAAGATCGAAGGATGGGGTCGCTGATAGATCTAGAAAGCCTTAACAAGCATATTATGAAGGAAAGGAACAAGCAGCCAACAACTGCATGCATGGCTTCAGCAAGCAGTGCACTATGTTTCACCAACAATATTCTACCACCAGAAAAGTAGCCGAGTGTCCCGGGACAAGTCACTAGTGAGTCTTAGGGGCCTGTTGGGGCACGCACCCCAACAATCCTTAAGGTGGGTAACTCCATGGGTTTTTGGGAGTTTGTAAGCGGAGTTACGGCTCAAATTAGTCTTAGGGGTGTCGGGGTTGAGTCAAAGTCCTCTGTCTGTAATAAACCCATGGTGTAAGTCCAGGGTTTAGGGTTTGGGGTGCCCATGGTTTAAGACCATGGTTTTGTAATAAGTGCACTATAAATAAGCACTCTTGTAAAGAAGTGAGGTTAGGCTTTTTGTGTAAGATGAATTGATGTGAAGTTAAGGCTATTTTGTAAGAAAGGGTTAAGTCCCAGATGTGTTCGTGGACGACCTCTGTAGCTGTGTGCACAGAGGGTTTTTGGGTGATTAAGAAAATCTACAGCTGTGTGCGCAGAGGCTTGCAGCTGTGTGCACGGCTTTGAGGACTTGAAGGGATCTGCAGCTGAGTGCACAGATCAGAACTGTGGTTTTTGTAGAAAGTTGAATAAAACACAGTTCTATGGACGTAACCCCTACACTGGGGGTGAACCACGTTATATCTTGTGTCGTGGTTCTATGTGTTGTTTCTGTTGTGTTCTTTCATGCATTAATATCTATATATCTAATAAGTAAAGATCACTGCTAGATAATAAATACGCTGTGAATTCCTGGTAAAGGGTTTCTCAAGGCACTGTTTGTTTATGTAACCGCGAAGCTAAATAAGTGAATGTTAAGCTCTGTGATTTATATTTTAAATCTATTTAAAAGCTAAAGGTACAGTAATATCCCTCTTCTGCTTGCAGAAATCTGGTTCTGCGGCATCCCATAGCTATTTCGGGTGAGACTACAGCATGTTCGCAGGTTGTTGCCGAAAGGGCCAACACTGTGGGTCTTTTGTTGGTGCAAAGTTAAAGGTATAAAACCCGGGTCTGCCCTATAGCCCAACAAGCTTGGATCTCTTCAAAGGTCTTCTATGGTGTTTCGATTGGTGCGGCATAGAACTTCATGAATCAATCCAGCACGTGACCCCTCAAGGTCATGATCATATGTGCCTTCTTTATGTCTGCATTATGGACTAAACACACCATCCAAAAAGCTTCACAGAGGAACCAATGCTTCTCTGCGTCTTTCATTCCATTTCCATTGAATGTGGGTATCTAGACATCTGTATTAGCCATTGGTGAGGCATAGAAATTCATGAACCAATCCAGCACGCGACCCCTCAAGGTCATGATCATCTGCACCTTCTTTGTGTCTGCATTATGGACTAAACACACCATCCAAAAAGATTCACAGAGGAACCAATGCTACTCTGCATCTTTCATTCCATTTCCATTGAATGTGGGTATCTAGACACCTGTCTCAGCCATTGATTTGGCATCAGGGTTTTCTGGTTCACAAGTCACAGGGCTAGAACTATTTGTATTAGCAGTCCTTTATAGGGATGAAACTCTAGATCTTACCTTTGGTGATATTGCTGGTGTTATGTAGTTGCATCCTAACCTCAATGTATCCTTAGAATCCTCAAAATCTTCTGGTCCTTCTAAAATCAGGCTATAGTCCTCTTTGTCGTAAGACCCTTCATCTTCGCATGATCGAAGTTCATGTTCTGTCTCCTCGAAAAGACTAGGATTCGCCATCCTTTTTTGGTTTTCCTTCTCTTTCTTGATTTGAATATTCTTCCACTCCTTAGGATTCCTGCTTCTAGTTCAGGTTTTGTGCTTCTAGGGAACATTTCAAATCACCCTTTTACATCTTCTTAATAGCTCGTCTATGACATAGCCTCCTTATTAGGTGCGTAACTCAACTACTTAGCTGCAAAATACCCTTCTCATAGGCAAGCATTTTTATCCATGTACTGATACATAACAAGTATCTTCTTCCCGGTCCTTGGAAAATTTTTCTTTTAGCTTCACTATATGAGGTTATAGTGTCTACTGCAAACTCTATAATATATCCTTGCAATATGCTGTCAACAAAAAAATCAACATCTCTAAAAATGGTGTTACTTACACTGGTTACCTCACGAACCAACTGATCACTCCACTCGACAGCCTCTCTTCTCTGAAAGTTTTTCTGCTTAGTTTCCAATATTGACAACCATTCATGCAATAAAATTGGGAATTCAGTAAAGAAGATCTCATGAATATCAGAATATATATATTCTTCTACCCAGTTCTCTATGCTCAACCGTGTCCTTGTGCTCTCTTGTTGCATGAATTCTAGTGTTTTAGAATCCATCCAGTATTCTATCTCATTCTTCGTCGGGTGCCACAACATTTCCCTCATTTTGATCAAAAGGGTCCCGGCAATGGAACCATTTGTTGGCCACTTTTCCTAACGTGCACAACCCAGGTTCTGCGCAGACCTTCAACCCAACAAATACCTGAGATATTGACCTAACAGAGTAAGCCCCATCGACAACGTTTGTGAAGCAAGAACAGTCTGATCCAAGATATCTCTTTGATGAGTAACCATCGAAACCATGTTTCTGTGATTCTCCAAGGATTATAATACCTTGGCACATGGCCAAGGTGCTTGATGAAGGAAACAGGATGGATGGATGGTGGAGTCAGTCTTGCATGACTGAGCACAACTATATGTCAATGCACACAACCTAATATTGTTCTCAATCCCACAATTGGCGCAATTTGTGTGACGTAGATGATTCGTACTAACAGACCGTCTGCGAATTTCATCATGAATTAAGACATTAACACATAGGCTGATATATACATATATTTCAACGATTCTTTCCCAAACCTTCATCTATTGATTACAGTATAACATCAGGCATTTAAGCAATATTTCATTATCATACAAAAAGACAATAACAAGCATTCACAGCATCAATCACCCATTAAAACATAAGAGATAACGTGGAAACCCATCTGGGAAAAACCATCAAGGTGCTCTTCATCTAGCATGAGAAAATGATATAGCACCTTGCAGTCTGTAGGATGCAGACTGATCTTATGATATGTCTTTATGAATCAGACTTCTAGTTCTCATGCTCTCTAGTTTGTTCTTCTACCCTAATCCTACTCCTAGCGGTCTGCACACATAGCAGCCAGATCCACGACTCAACAACCTCCTATCACTACCAGACTCTTCCTGGGTCTTCTCTTCCTCTGATCTCTACAAAATTATAGTAAAATGGCATCCTTCACTATGGACCGCCAATGAACAACCAAACAATAACTATTAATCACCAACCAGTGATTGACCATTACCGAAGTAAGGACCAACCTGCTAACTATTGAAAAGCCAACTAAAAAGCAATCACGACCAACCCTCTAACCATTAATTCCCCTCCTATTTATACTATTTTACATGACCACGCAGTGTCGATTGCATACAGGTAATCTATTAACTGTCACCATCAGCCACCCCTCATGGTACAACTGTGGTGATCATGACTTCACACGAGGCACTATTATCCTGACTTACAAATATTCCCTTGTATGTGTGTTGTTGCAGGCTTACGCCGCCTTAAACGACCACGATTTGCACCTATCATTTTCTGGTAGTTATCACCTACATGCTCATGCACTCACCTTTCCTTCATCGCGTGCCTCTCCATTCTTCCTGGGTTGGTCCTATGCTTCCTTCGTGACCTTCCTTTATTTCTGTCGTGCGTGCAACACACCTTCTTTTTCTTGCGCATGACTTCTCCCTTGTGCTCCTTTCCCAGGAGAACACCAAGGTAAGCTTCCAAAATTCCGATGTGTAGCATAAAGAGTGGTTTATTTTTGTGATTTTACCACACATCCAAGGTCCTTAATGCAACAGAATATTGAATCGTAGACAAAAGCACTAGAACTGGAAATGAAGTTAGAGGCCTCTCCCATTGGCGATGGTGGCGCAGTGATGGTGCAGATTCAGTCGCAACTGGCCAATCTGATGATACAACTTTAAGACATCAAGAAGGGTAAAGAAGCACAAGATTATTTGTGGTGCACAAAATGTAGGACGAACAGACACACTAAGGATAACTGTCTAACCTTCATGAACTATGTTGCATTAGGTGCACCCAACCCATTAAATGGCCATGGGCTACTATGGTGTCACATATTCCATTCAAGAGGCCATTGCGACGAAGAGTGTTTATATTTGCAAAACATTGTATGTACCCCTGCAAGCCTCTTCTGTAAATTTTGTAAATTAGTAGGACATGATGAGAAGGATTGTAGACCATATTAGCTCTTGAAATAAAATACTGTCGACAACTACTTAATGAAAAATGAAGGGTTCACTTAGGCTGAATAGGCGCAATCCTTGTATCATCCTACACAGTTCCCACCTAATCAGTACCAACTACAGTATGCACCTCAGTAGTCGTACGCACAACAAAACCCCTATCAGCCACACTACCAGTAGAACTAGTACCCACCACAACAACCACACCCGCGGGGAAGGGGTGACAGAAGCTTCTGAGGAAGAGGTGGAGGAGGATGATTTTGTAGAGGAAGAGGTCAAGTTATGTGCTATAACTGTGGACAACTGGGTCGCTATGCCAGAGATTGTTTAGAGCCTGCAAAGACATGTTCATACTATAAGGGACATGACCATAATGTTGAACAATGTCCTCAGCTAATCTCAAAGTGGCAAGAAAGGACCATAGAAGGACCTAACCCTCTGTAGAACCTAAACTCAAATATGAATGTGAATGTTCAGATGATTTTGGATGAACCACGAGACCTGAATGTCATTGTCGTAACATGAGGAGGTGCGATGACTGGAGCAGACTAGGATAAACTACAAGAAAAACCATAGGCACAAGTAAGGCCAGCGGCGTAGAAAAAGGAGCCATTGAACATCCAGAAGTAGAAGGAAGTATTCTTGGATGTACAATCAGATTTCATAGGCCCAGAAGTACCATCGACATCCTCACATTTTAGAAGAAGGTTCCACCAAAGGTTAGTAAGCTAAGAACCTTTCTTTCAAGTTGTTTAATGCTAATGCAAGATAAATATGCTATTACAGAACTACAAGCAATGATAGAAGAGATACCTATAGAGCCACTACCTAAAAAGAAAGTTAACCAAGTATGAAACAAATTTAAAACTGGTCGTGAGTTGATGATGACTGCGTAGATAGGTGACTATGACATGGATTATATCATCTTGGATCTGGGCTTAGATGTCAATATATTGATGCAAAAAAATTGGGAAAGTATGGGCAAGCTGTGCTTGGACTGGTCTCCTATCCAGTTGTGACTTGCCTTTTAGGCAAAGGCCCTACCCATTGGCCGGTTGAGAAATGTCTCCATCGATGTTGAAGGATTGCGCACATTTGTAGACTTTGAAGTCATTAACATTGTTGATGACATGAACCCATACCCCACTCTACTAGGAATAGAATGTCCCATAGACAATCAGACCGTCATAAATTTCAAGAAAAGGATTCTCTCATTCGAAGATGAGGAAATGAGGGTAGTATCACCCATCGATCCATTAAATGGACAGAGATACATTGAGCCTGTCTATAACGAGGGATGGGGTGACTACCTCGACCAAATATACAATGTCACAACTATGCAGTAAGATTATATCAATCCGACAACAGATGGAAACTTGAGCTGGAGATGCACGAGTTCATGTTCATATGACTCAGGTGAGGCTTTAGAGGGTTGGAAAAAAAATTACACGAATTCTCTATAAGAAAGTGTGAAATAGTTACAAGGTCTGTGCGACGAGTGGATAATGAGTCAAGGGAGATACCCACCTATGAGGGTTTCATGAAAACATTGGAAATGACACCTAGAACCTGGTATACCTATATGGATCTCCAACAAGGAACCCAAGATTGGGAAAGACTCACTAAGAAGTTTTCACATACATTTGAATTTGCTGATGAGAACCCTACAATTGATGCTGTTCTTTAGGTGGTAAAGGAGAAGATAATTGCTAAGATCCTTGTCAAAGAGGCTAATTCTCACCAATCCAGCACAACCATTCAGCAATACAGTCTAACCGGAGACCCAAATGATGATCCGACTAACATCAACATACCAGAATTAGAGGGCACATGAGAAGTAGAAGGAAGTAGCAATTCAAGTGACTAGTTCCCCCAGCCCTTGAAAATCAAGAAAGTCCATATCAGATTGCCAAAGAAATTAAATTTCACCAATATAAAAGACTATTGGGATGAAGAAATAGTTGCAAATATCATGGATCTACTGCCTGAGTATCAGGACCTATTCCCTACGAACTTCTCATAAATGAGGGGAATAATGGGAGACTTAGGGGAGATGAAAATACCCTTGCAACCAGATGCTAACCCAAGTAAGAAGAAACAAAAGGCATGGCATGATAGACATATCAGGGTTAATCCATTCGAAGAATGAAGACTTGTCTTATAATATGAAAACAAATGTTTCAAGAACCCAGGCAAGTTGCAGACACAGTGGCTAGGGCCATATAGGATCGTGCACATCACTGATGCGGGAATAGTAAAACTCCAGAAGTTAGATGGTACCTATGTCATGGGTATGATGAATGGCATTCACTTGAATCCGTACTATGACATGCATAACATCCCCAGTTAGAATGTTTTATAGAAAAAGAAACCTTCGAAGTGATGAGAGGCCAAAGGATGTAACCTTGTCTGTCGCAGGGCTGCGACAGAACCAACATAGAAGCGCAAGAAATAAGTGCAAGTGACTAAATGTGTAAGAATCAATCCACCATGCAAGCACAAGTAAGGAAAAGGAAGCATGCGGTGGGTATATAAGAAGGCTGTGCAAACAAGGAGATCGGCGTGGACAAAGAAAATTGTGTGGAAGAGGAAATCTGTGTAGAAGCAAAAATAGGCGCAAAAATATGTCACTTGCATGAAAGAAGGGTACAAAGTAAAAATACATTAGCACATGGGACAAAGAAAAAAGTGGTAATAGGATATAAAAATCAGGAATGATAGGTTGGCCAACATTAAACTATGAATCTATGGCAAAGATTCTAGCAATTGTGAAAGGTAAGTGACATTAATATGACGTAGTACAAGGAATAGGGTGGCGTCCTTTTTGGTCCCATCACCCGTCCTCAGCATAAATTCCATAAATATGCTGATAGGTACAGCCCATAAAGTGAGTTGCAGAAGTTAATGAAGAATGTGTCGGCAGAAGCAACCCGGGAGATTGATTAGACCTTGACCTCTCATCAAGTGACAATTGCAGGATGCAGAGGGCCATATAAATACTCGACCTACCCATCAAGCATTATTTTATGCACAGTGAGACTTGAGAAAACCAGAGCCACACAAATATAGAGCTAAACCCTGCCATCCTTATTCAATTAAACCGACATCCATGGTAATTAACATCCCCAGTGAGAGTGAGGCATCAGACGCAACTATTATCTCCAGTTTCCCCATTAGCGAGGAAGAAGAAATACAGTCACCTGAGGTACAACAACCGTAGCAGCAACAAGAGATTGACCCCATGCAAAGAACGTGCAAACAACCTATCAGAGGGGATGGTCATGCTACCATTCCAACCCATGGTTTGTGTGCTGGGCCTAAGCTAGCTCAGAGAACACCAGTTGCTCCAGGACCACAACAAGCAGTTGTAGCATAGGCCAGGGAGCCAAGCCATCCCAATGAGAAACAACCAAGAGAGGCATTTGGACCACCACCACCACAGCAGAGAAAACACAAGGCTATGGCCGCCCAGACGAGCGAGGAAAGGAACCTATTGGTGAATAAGCATAGGATGTCATGGAGGAAGACTCACTACCACGAAGAGGGATAGAAGTAGAGTGAGTTGATTCGAAGTTCCCACACTACATTCGGCCGAGGAGAACTAATGCAGAGGAGAGGGATCTCCCAAAGAAGGTGGTGACTACTTTGGTCACACCTGTGAATTCCTAACAGCATCCCCTTGCTAAAGGATATCCTTCCTGAGTTGTCTAGGTTGAAGTTCCAGGACTTTGACACTCAGCAATAGAAAGAATTGCAGATAATAGATTGCTTGGTCGTGGACCAGTCCGCCACAAGTGACACATAGGTGCTCAAGCCAATGGAGTGGGCATAGGGACTCTACCATGCAGGTCTGACAAACATGTTTTTTATGCCTCATTTCATCCATAGCATACAATTCAATACGTATGTGAAGCAGTTACTGGTCTACTTTCACAGAGGATGTCTGTGGCTAGATCAGCCATATCCGTTGAACGTCGAGTTAATTTCAAGGATCACTGGCCTCCAAAATGAAGGCAATGATCCTGCGCCATACTTGGCCAAGAACGACACTAACCCTATCAAGCAGAATTATAACCTTCAGTGACCAGGCCGAGGAATCTTGATTGGGCCCATCCAGGACAAAAGTGTGTGCATCACCAGAAACATCCTATCTTATAAGATGCTCCACAAGATGAGACCCAATCAATGTTTGGCAGCGGTGGTGGAACTCACAGATTTATGTGCACTAGGAGGAGTATTCAATTGGCCACGACATCTGTTGAACGAACTTATAGACAATGTGACCCAAGACCAGCACAAGGCCACCTACAAATTCCACTATTCCTAGCTGTTGATCTTGATTTCGTTCACTATGTGGGGTAACCCGTCGGACTATGTCCAAATGGATGTCCCACTACTTTGCCTTGGCACAAAGTACAAGAATTTGTGGGAAGATAAGGTGGACACCAGTCGGAAGAAGGATAATAGCATTGCATTCTTTTTACACGCAGATGTGCTATGTGATGTTGTCCGTCGATCCCACTGAATCAATGCTACAACAATGCATAAGTACATAGCATTTATCAAGTTTCAAGCTGAAGAGCATAATATAATCCTACTTGTTGGGTGTTTTCTACTATATTAAATAAAACTAATGTTTAAGGCTTAGAGTTGCTACAAAATATATGCAAAGGTAGAGGGGTTCCTAGGGTGTTGTAGAAATACTTGAATAAACAAAATATTGAAAGATCTTCAAAATGAAAAACCAAGTCAAACTCCTAAAAATTTAATTATTAATGTGATTAAAGGAAAACATCATACTAGGTTAATATCAGACTACTCATTAATTAACTCTTATTCTTCTTAATCTAAGAATGGGAAAACTTTCATAAACAAATTCAAAAACTAAGAAAGGTCTAATTTATGAATAAGTAGAAAAAAAATAAAGAAGCAAGTAGAAAACTTAATTAAGAAGACTTCTCTAATTCTTTATCCTATAAATGTTTTTTAGTAAACATACAATTAAAGGAATAAATCCTATGCTAGTATCAATCTAAAAAGTATTGGTGTATTTTCCATAAATTAACATGTCTAACCCTAAATTCAATATAAACAATGGTGAATTAAACTAAACCAGAGATACAATTATTAGATATTACAGTGATGATAAATGAGGAAATCAAATACAAAAGAAGCTAATCAAATTATAATTCAAAAACATGCTTTGATTGAAAAGAAATACAAAAAGGGGATTTTAATAAGTACTTTAAAATAATCTAACCTAAGGTCCTAGGGGCTAATGTAACTATTACCTAATTACCAAAACATAACAGAATTCAAAAAGCCAAAGAAATAAAACTGAAAACAGGTTAAAAAATAAACTAAGAACACTAAAGGTCGGATGGAAGGATGGACGACAGTCTGGAAGGAAGGTCCAAATGACAGTCCAAACACACAGTCTGAATCAGAGGCTATATACAGAGAATAATAAAAACAGACCTAAATGATTTAATTATCAGCTAATTTTGTGCATATGAAAACAAGATGCATAAAGGAAAGAATTTAAACCTAATTAATAATCAAAATAATCAAAAGAGATTACTAATCTATGGGTATGAAGAGATTGTTTGTATTACAAAATAAAACAAACTGAAACATTGCTAAATTAATCTATATTTAAACCAAAGTTAACGAAACTAATTCTAACTACAAATCAGACCTAAGACTAACTAAATTTTATCTATATGTAAATATAACATTAAGCATTTAAATGAAAGAGAAGACTGAAAGGAAAACTGAAAACAAACTATACATGACCGGTCACTCTAATTCTATAGACAAAGACTACATTAACAACATAATTACATTAATTATAACAAACATATGTCATAGAAAGTAAATAAATGGACAATTATAGTAACATAATCACATGAACAAATTAAAACAAAACTACTTGTCTGTGAAAGAGAAAATAACAAAAACACGTATGGACATGGAAGCCACTGGTTGTTGAGGGGCCCTCTCAGCAATCAGGAGATGCCTGTCTAATGCCTACGTAAACACAACCATGAACAGTAGAATGTACAGACTCTTATTCAGAATATGGGACAAAATTACAGTGTGCTTAGGGACAAATTACATGCAGAAAACTGGAACTATCTACTCCTAGCTCTCAAATGGAGGCATTTATATACTATTTATGAGAGTTTGAGCAAGTCAACCCTTTAGTGGTCGACAACTCTCTAAATTTAGCCTATTATAATGAACATTAACTATTTATAGGCCAGCGCATAGTCTGGTTCCTCCCTCAGAGTGATCGTGGCATCTTCAGCATGAGCATGGCGTGGTGGTGGTGTATCTACTCCTCCTTTCGTGTGGCTGGTGAAGTGGTGTTGGGAACATGCAATGTACATGATGGGTCTTCTAGAACATAGGTCCTTCATCAGCGTGAACATACTTTAGATGTGGCACATGGACTCCTTCCTTAGTGCAACAAGCAGGGTGGTGGTGAGCGAAGGAGATTGCAAGCTGGTGCACTATACAGAACATGGCTTTGTTACCCAGGCACGTGGATACCAATTTATTTGCAAGCTATTTTATGTTTTACAACGCACAGGCTAATGGGTGATCTAGACAGGAGGCTGAACAACTAGTTGCATTATGAGATGGATACAGTGAGTGTTAATCTAGGGAAAACATGGCAAACCACCAGTGAATTTTGCACAACGAGCTGGATGACGAGGTTAACAAAATCAAGGCAATGGCAATTGTTAGGCTGGGGGTTTCATCAAACATCAAACACGTGGATAGTAGGTGGTGTTAGGAAGTGTCAGCATGATTTTGGGCCACAACAGTGTGAACATAGCATGCAGGTTCCTTCTTCAGCACGCTGGTAAAGATGTGTTGGATGGGGAATTAGACAGCGAGCTGGATGATGGTTGCGCATGGTTGGATGAATGCTTGTCTGTTTTAATGAGCTGAAAAACTAATATGTCTTTTAAAAGATTTCCCAAAAACTGTAAATGTGCAAACAAATACATAAATTAATAGATATATTAAATATGCTTTAAATAATAGAAACTTAAGTCAAAAAAATAATGTTAATAACCAGAGTTGCATAAACATCAAATTCATTCTTACCTCATGCTAAATAACGATATTCATGACATAAAATACATGAAAGATAATAAAATATGCATTTAAATGTGTTATTATAATGCCAAAAATGATAACCAAATGAGGCTCAACATTCCCCCAAACCGGAGAAATGCCAGGTCCCACTGAGCAAAGAAAAATATAAAAGATCATACTGT
Organism: Pseudotsuga menziesii; assembly: GCA_001517045.1. Classification (NCBI taxonomy): domain Eukaryota; kingdom Viridiplantae; phylum Streptophyta; class Pinopsida; order Pinales; family Pinaceae; genus Pseudotsuga; species Pseudotsuga menziesii. The sequence continues at coordinate 13,506 of LPNX011068738.1, read as the reverse complement.
CAAAGAGAACTTTGAAATGTGAGCCAGCAACAGGCATATGCATGAATGAGTGAGTTCATAAAGTTTATAATTAGTCCAACCATGTCCAAAGTAAAACTTTGGACTAGATGAACATATGACACAAAATGTATAAAATTAATCATTTGATAGTTTACATACATGATTGAGTAAAAGGATAGGGTTACTAACAGTGAAATGATAACTAAAAAAACTTTTAAGGTCAAAGGATTCTCATGGAGGTAAAAACTATCTGCCAAAAACAGAATTTGGTTAGCAAATTTTAGTCATAAGTGCTATAATATCACCACGTTTAGATCGTCATGTGGTATTTCATTTGGATTATCCTTCGATGCTTCATATAGTCCTCCATATTGATATTCTGTAAAAATATACTTCATGCTATAACTAATTTCCATTGTTAATTTATCCTGAAAAACACTTATAATTTTGTTAGAGAAAATAGATCTATCATAAATAATGAAAATAAAAACAGTTTAATTTTTTTAAAAATAGCCTGGTTTTTCCTAATCCTCCCCCCGAAATCAAAGGTATGGCATGTCCTCAAGCCATGAGAAAGAAGATTCGATTGTTCCATATAAAAAGAGTGCTATCATGTTGTATAATTATTTTGTGAAAAGAAAAACTAACTAGTAAATGGAAATGATTCAGATATATATATTCATGAAAAATATAACAGTGCTTAGAAATACCACTGAAATGGTGATAATATAATTGAAAGCATAACATAGGAAAAGCTAGTCATCCATGCCTTATTTTAAAGATATCTTGCCATCATAAGATATTTTGAGTTTACCTTGGAGTGTGCGAGTTTTTATAGCTATGGGTTCCATTTCTAGGATAATGAAATCCTAGGTATTTGTTGAAGTAGATAGCTGGTCCAATCCCAACTTACAACGATTCTCAAATGACATTAAAAACAATCGGCCTTAAAATAAAATTTGAAAAATTTTCTTCATATTTATCATTATTCTCTGAATCATGTGCATAGTAGTGCATTAACCAGATCTCTTTTACCCGATATTTCCCCGGTACCAGCAGGCCTATTCAGTACCCTGACGGGTTTATCTTGGTACCATGCAAGCATAGTCCCATTTCCAGCGAGCCTGTTTAGTACCCCAGCGGGTTTACTTGCATTTATCAAGCTTCCTTGTTTTAAGTTTTTACTTAGCATTGACCCGCTTCCAGCAGGCCTATTCAGTATCCCAACAGGTTTTCTTGTATAATGATATTAAGTATATGAAATTCGATTGGTACTAGAGCATGCTAAGCGCTACTAAAACATATAATTCAATTTTGCAAAAATAAACTTACAAATACTTTTTCATACTGGCCTTAATCATAAATCATGTCAAAAGAGAATAAATTAAAGTTGTTCTTTGAAATTACAATCCTTCTTCTTCATGAAAGATAAATAATGTTCCCCACAGGCAAAAATTCCACCTACTATCGAGTTATCACATAAAGATATTTTAAGAGACAAGTTTTGATAACAAGTATAGCATAAAATAGTAATCCATAGGTATAAGGTGAGATTCGAAAAAAGATAATAATGAGAGTGAGTATTATTATGCAAGTGTTTAAAATAGAAAATTAGAAATATACATGTCTGAATCAAAATATCAAAAACTATCTGAATCATAAAAGGAACGGTTAAGAATGATGTACACAGAATTGTTTTCAATTATCACTATAAGCTGCAATTTTTAAGGAAGGTTTAAGATATCTTATGATCATAAATTGTCTTTCAGATAATACTCCATGAGCTGCTTATAGATAAAAATCTTATAATCAGACTGTAAAACCACTTGTTCGATGATTCATATTTATTTATAAAAACATATATAACATTATGGAAAGAAAAAGAGTCACCTGTAGTAACTCTTATTTACTTAATAAAACAAAAATATATTTATGTANATGAATTCTTCCAATGTAACCATGTTCGAAGCAAAATTAGAAATATACCTTTATCCACATATAAGAAAAATATTACAATGATTACCGAGATATGAAGAATCAACCAAGCTATTTGATTTAGCAATAATAAACATTGAAGAAGAGGATGGTACTGTGGCTTGGTTCCCTCTTGGAACCATATTTCAATGTGACTTATGTATGATATGTTTTCTTCTTCATTTGTTATGTCATGAGATATTTCATTGAACTATAGGATGTATAAAGAATCTAATTTTGGTGACGGGGAATATTCAGGTTCTAATCTCCCTCCCTCATCGAATGAGAGTCATTCTAGGTTGATCTTGTCTTCTTGTGGAAAAGGCCAAGTAGAAACTTCACTTTCTTTCGTAGTATTTACAATCCCTTGATCTATAACCTCTCCAAATCTCATATGAATTTCTTGCAATGATGTTGGTGAGGTAGGTAAGGTGGATAAATGTTTCAATTCAACACTGTAACCATATTGTACTGCTTTATTGTTGTTAGAATGTGGACTGGATTGAACAGGAATGTGCGTAGGGCATAGAAGAGATTTATGAGAAGGTAATTGTTGCAGGTGTAATTGACTAGCTTGTGTGGTTGATCCTTCCTAGAAATGGGATATTGTTGAAAATATTGTAGAATAGGAAGTGTTGCATCATAAGAGAGAGTATCCCTATGATCATCAAATGGGACAGAAAGGATTTGTGAACAAGGTTGGCAGGGGTATATTTTTACTAATCTTGAATTTTCCTCTTGAATACCTTCTACATAATTCACAAACATTATCACATGATAACTGAAATACCTCACATGTTCCCATCAAACTTAAAATTTCTAGATATTCATTTTTTATGCCTTTGAGTAAAATTGTTTTAAGGTATCTTTCCCCAACTGTCTTAGTTTTTATCTTTGAAGGTTGTATTGAAAGCGTTCAACATAATTTTCCAAAGTTTCTTCTTCTCCCTGTGTTATTTCAAAGATGTACTCATTGACCCTGCAATAATCTTGGTATATTTTCAAGAACATATGTTTCATGTCTTCCCAAGTTTGAATGCAATTTCCACCTAGGATCATGAACCATCGGAGGGCTACTCCTTTCAAAGTAAGAGGAAAAAAAGTCATATTTTCAACATTATATGCTCTACAAAGTATTTCCAATTGAAATAAAAATTCATCGAGGTATTCGTTCTCTAGTCTGTGAAAATTTGGAAAAATGGATGGGGGAATGTACTGTATTTGTGCCACTCCTCTTGGATCTCTAATAGGGAATTCAAAGGTAACAACTTCTTCATCCTTCTCTCCTACCATATCTTCCCACAATATAAATAGTTTTTCATGTATTATCTTAAATCTCCCCTTTCAAATGTTCCTGTTAGTTTGTTAGCAGGATGGGTGGCACTTACAACACCACTAAGTGATTTAATTGTAAAATAAGTCCTACACTTGCATACGAGTAAATTGTATGAAAGTAAATTACCTAAAGGCACACGTACATCAAATTGAACTTATGAAAAAGTAAACTATCTACGTTTGCGAAAATAAAAGTACGCTTAAGGGAAATAAATCAAACTTTACGTAACATAAACACACTTGTGCAAAAAAGGAACAACAAGGCTTTGGGGTGACCCACTAAAGTGGATGCATCAGGCTGTCACAGTATGGAAATTCCATCTTGAAGTCATCTTTGCGTCTTACCGTTTCCCCACCCCCTTTCTATGTAACTTAAATGCAACCTATCTATCCTTATCTATATACACTATGTTCATGAAAAACTAAACTAAAGGAAAACCTAGACTACTACTACTCTTGGGTTTGGGGGCGTCTGTTATAACAGATGCGCAGGTTCTTACCTCTCATATTACCACTCCCCCACCACCAACCTATCACTAAACTTCATAAGCAAATTCTATTTTTTTTTTACCTTACAGAACAACTCCCTGGCAACGACGCCAAGATAGTGGGTGTGTTATACTATCTTAAATACACCTAATATTTAATTATCGACCAGGGTTGGTAGGCTTAGAGTTGCTACAAAATATATGCGAAGGTAGAGGGGTTCCTAGGGTGTTGTAGAAATACTTTAATAAACAAAAGATTGAAAGATCTTCAAAATGAAAGACCGATTCAAACTCAAAAAAATTTAATTATTAATGTGATTAAAGAAAAACATCATACTAGGATAATATCAGTCTACTCATTAATTAACTCTTCTTCTTCTTAATCTAAGAATGGGAAAACTTTTATAAACAACTTCTGAAACTGAGAAAGGTCTAATTTATGAATAAGTAGAAAAAAATAAAGAAGCAAGTAGAAAACTTAATTAATAAGACTTCTCTAATTCTTTAGCCTATAAGCATTTTTTTAGTAAACATACAATTAAAGGAATAAATCATATGCTATTATCAATCTACAAAGTATTTGTGTATTCTCCAGAAATTAACATGTCTAACCCTAAATTCAATATAAACAATGACGAATTAAACTAAACCAGAGATACAATTATCAGATATTACAGTGATGATAAATGAGGAAATCAAAGACAAAATAAGCAAATCAAATCATAATTCAAAAACATGCTTTGATTGAAAAGAAATACAAAAGGGGATTTTAATAATCACTTTGAAATAATCTAACCTAAGGTCCTAGAGGTTGATGTAACTATTACCTAATTACCAAAACATAACAGAATTAAAAAAGCCAAAGAAATAAAACTCAAAACAGGTTAAAAATTAAACTAAGAACACTAAAGGTCGGATGGAAGGCTAGATGACAGTCTGGAAGGAAGGTCCGAATGACAGTCCAAATCAGAGGTTGTATATAGAGAATAATAAAAACAGACCTAAATGATTTAATTATCAGTTGATTTTGTGCATATGAAAACAAGATGCATAAAGGACAGAATTTAAACTTAATTAATAATTAAAATAATCAAAAGGGATTACTAATCTATGGGTATGAAGAGATTGTTTCTATTATAAAATAAAACAAACTAAAACATTTCTGAATTAATCTATATTTAAACAAAAGTTAACGAAACTAATTCTAACTACAAATCAGACCTAAGACTAACTAAATTTTATCTATCTATAAATATAGCATTAATCATTTAACCAAAAGAGAATACTAAAAGGAAAACTGAAAACAAACTATACGTGACCGATCACTCTGATTATATAAACAAGGACTACATTAACAGCATAATTACATTAATTATAACAAACATATGTCACAGAAAGTAAATAAATGGAAAATTATAGTAACATAATCACATGAACAAATTAAAACAAAACTACTTATCTGTGAAAGAGAAAATAAGAAAAACACGTATGGACATGGAAGCCACTGGTTGTTGAGGGGCCCTCTCAGCAATCAGGGATGCCTGTCTAACGCCTACGCAAAAATAGCCATGAACAACATAATGTACAAACTTTTATTCAGAATATGGGACAAAATTACAGTGTGCTTAGGGACAAATTACATGCATAAAAATGGAGATGTCTATTCCTAGCTCTCAACTGGAGGAGTTTATATACTGTTTATGAGAGTTTGAGCAAGTCGACCCTTTAGTGGTCGACTGCTCTCTAAATTTATCCAATTATAATGAACATTAACTATTTACAGGCCATCGCATAGTTTGGTTCCTCCCTCAGTGTGATCGTGGCATCTTCAGCATGAGTAGGGCGTCGTGGTGGTGTATCTACTCCTCCTTTGACATGGCTAGTGGAGTGGTGTTGGGCACAGGAAATGTACATGATGGGTAATATAGAACACAGGTCCTTCATCAGCGTGAATAGACTTCAGATGTGGCAAACAGACTCCTTCTTTAGCGCAACAAGCAGGTTGGTGGCAAGCGAAGGACATTGCAAGCTGGTGTGCTATCCAGAACATGGATTTATTACCCAGGCACATGGATAACAAATTATTTGCAGGATGTTTTGTGTTTTACAGTGCACAGGCTATGGGTGATCTAGACGGGAGGCTAAACATCTAGGTGCATTGTGAGCTGGATACACTGAGCGTTAATCCAGGGAAAACATAGCAAACTACCAGTGAATTTCCTGCAATAGGCTAGATGAAGAGGTGAACAAAATCAACGCAATGGAAACCCTTAGGTTGGGGGTTTCATAAAACATAAAGCACGTGGATAGCAAGTGGTGTTAGGAAGTGGTAGCATGATGTTGCGCTACAACAGCGCGAACATAGCATGCAGGTTCCTTCTTCAACGCGTTGATAAAGATGTGTTGGATGTGGAAGTGGACAACGAGCTGGATGATGGTTGCGCATGGTTGGTTGAATGCCTGTTTGTTTTAATGACTTGAAAACTAATATGTCTATTATAAGCTTGCCCAAAAACTGTAAATGTGCAAACAAATACATAAATTAATAGATATATTAAATATGCTTTAAATAATAGAAATTTAAGTAAAAAAAATAATGTTAATAACCAGATTTGTGTAAACATCAAATTTGTTCTTACCTCATCCTAAATAACAATTTGCATGACATAAAATACACAAAAGATAATAAAATATGCATTTAAATGTGTTATTTTAATTCCAAAAATAATAACAAAATGAGGCTCAACACTACTGCCAACAAGGGACCCGATCAAACAAGTGCACCATGCAGACTTCATGGTGACAAATGAGGACATGGATGAAATTATCAATCTTTGGCTACAGGAATGGCACAGCCCACTGGCAAAGCCACTTCTTGAAGAGAAGAATGTAGAGGGATTGCTGCTTCACCAATTTCATGGCGAAGAGCATGAAGGCGACGACAACCAAGATGATCAGTCACAAGAAAAAAAATAAGGATGATGATGATATTGATGGCTTGGACCATCATGCAAGTCAAGAGCATGCACCGAAACAGACACACGCATAGCAAGAAGAGGGTCACTCATCCCGTAAGAAGCAGAAAGTTGACAGAACAGTGAACAAGAACACATTGACTGAAGATGATGTGCGGGAATTTACCGATGCTATTGCTAAGGTCACGCAAGATAACCTCGCTATTCTGAGGACGCAGCAATTAAACATTGCTACCCAAGGTGAGGGCCATCTCAATAAGTTGATAGAGGCCATCTAGTATGTCAAAGCCACTATGGAGGTTGATACATATGGTGTTGATCCCAGTATTCCACTAGTTACACCAGCATTAGTGCCGCCAATCAAAGTGATGATTCAGAGGCAGGAACTGGAGGCAGACATAGAGACAAGTGCAGGTCCTGATTATTGTTGTCGCCTTTCACACACCTGGGGGGGACATGGCAGAAATATTCAAGCCACTCGATATGTCCTTGGGGGCAAGTCTTAAGTCAAGGCTGTCATCTTGTTCTTGACTCCTCCGTTTAGGCTCAACTACCCCCTATTAAGTTACTAAGGCTAATTACTTTAGTATGATGGTATTAAATTGAATAAGTTGCTTAGGAGTTTGAAATAAACAATTGAGAACCACATATAACAAGATGAAAATTAATCACAAGTAAGCACAATGATGACACACAATATATATATCGAAAGAAGTAAACAAATAACTAGTGCCTTAAAATGGAGTCGTAAAATGATTAAATGTGATTGCATGTACTTGAAGTGAATGTTTTGCAATTGTCTCTTTGTACGTTTTAAGTTAATATGAAAAATGAGTGGATTAAATTAGGCGAGGGGGGACTCCAGATATACCCAAGGGGTACTTGGAGTATGTCCAAAAATAAAACCTTCACGGCTACCCACAAGGTGTTTGTGGGTTGGATGGAGTCTCGGAGACTATGTTCATAATACACCCATTAGGGTGTAACAGAGATTGGTGCGTCGAGGTGACTTTCCAGTTGTTCCCACTCCTTTGGGTATTTTTCCACTAATTACAGTTTGTTCGAGGCATTGGATTTTCACCTGATGGTGGTTAATTGGGGAAAATGAAACCTAATTAATCTAGTCACTCACGTTGCTTTTGATGCAACTTGACTAATTGGACGAACCACAGCCAAAACGCAGAGCATACACACCGAAGTCTTTGTAATTTTTAGTAAATTTTAATCGATGTGTTTTTATTAGAAAGAAAAGGGGGATGGAGTCTTTGTAAGGTGTTTCTTCCTTTCACACACCTAGTGGGGACGTGGTATAAATATTCAAGCCACTCGGTGTATCCTTGGGGGAAAGTCTCGAGTTAAGGCTGTCACCTTGTTCTTGACTCTTCTGTTTAGGCTCAACTCCTAACGAAGTCAAGGGGGTAGACCCTATTAAGTTACTAAGTCTAATTACTTTAGTATGATGGTGTTAGATTCAATAAGTTTCTTAGGAGTTTGAATTTAACAATTAAGAGCCACATATAACAAGATGAAATATAAACACAAGTAAGGACAATGATGACACACAATATATATATTGAAAGAAATAAACCAATAACCAGTGCCTTAAAATGGAGTCACAAAATGATTAAATGTGCTTGCATGTGGTTGGAGTGAATGTTTTGCAATTGTCTCTTGGTACGTTTTAAGTTAATATGAAAAATAAGTGGATTAAATTAGGAGAAGGGGGACTCCAGATATACCCGAGGGGTACTTGGAGTATGTCCAAAAATAAAACCTTCACGACTACCCGCAAGGAATGTGTCAGCTGAATGGAGTCTCTGAGACTGTGTTCATAATACACCTGCTAGATTGTAACAGAGATCGGTGCCTTGAGGTCACTGTCCAATAGTTCCCACTTCCTTTGGGTAGTTTTCCATCGTTTACGGTTTGATCAAGGCGATGGATTTTCAACTAATGGTGGTTAATTGGGAAGGTGAAACCTAATTAATCTAGTCACTCACATTGCTTTTGATGTAGCTTGACTAATTGAATGAACCACATCCAAAACACAGAGCATACACACCGGAGTCTTTGTAATTTTTAGTCAATTTTAATCGATGTGTTTTTATTAAAAAAGAAAACCCTCCAGGAACCTCTTTCGGTCCAAGTGGACCTCAATCGGGGAATAAAGGAGGGGGTTGATTTTAAATCATTTCTTGCAGAAATTAATAGTGAATAATGAAGAATCAAAAATAAAACAAACCACAGGTTCTCTAATTAAATCTACCACGATCCTCTTTCACCTTTCGGTTCAATCAGGATTCGTGGGGTAAGTATTCAAGTTAATTTGACCATACAATATGTAAGATATGATAAAAGTAATAAAAATACACTATTTTGCATAAATGAAACTAATCTAGAGCAAAAAATAGAAAAAATGCAAAAAAGGAAAAAAGGACGTGAATCCCCCAGGGGGGATGGGGAATGGGCTTGAAAGAGGTTATTCAAAATTATTTTTTATTACCAGTGGTTAGAATATTATAAAACTGATATAATTCCTCTTGATTCTTATATAGAATGAACCCAATAGCTTACAAAGTGCAAAAATTAAATATTTTAGAAAAAGGGGAGACTAGTGGGGTGTTCCGGATGGCTCAAAAGTGACTTCTCGAACAACACCTCCTCCTCTTTTATGTTATACCTGCTAAAAAAAAATCAAGTTTATTAAACTTAAATATTCCCAAAATTAGTTTGAAAGTACCTTTGGGTCAGCCCACTTTTAACCCAAAAGAGATAAGTCAAAACTAGTTAATAAAAAGGTGAAAAAGGAACCAAGGAAAGCAAGCTTTCCTTGGGATATTGGATTGCCTTTTGGGAAGCCAATATGATGTGAATTGATTGCTGGATTTATCTTTTATAACAGAAAATAGAAATCTAATGCATGCAAGTTACAAATTTTCTTTAAAATGCCATGCAAAAAGGACGATTTCCCCAAAGCTAGATCTAGAATGCTTATGAAACCCTTGAAGAACAACATCTAGATTATGAGCTTTAAGAAGATAGATCTATGTTAAATTTTACTCTAATATTATAGATATAAACAAATCAAAGCTATGAAACAAGTAAACCAGTAGATTTTAAAATTTAAGAGGAGAAAGAGAGGAAGGAAAGCTTGTACCCTTGAAGATCAACCGTGGAGCTTTCCGGTGGAATGTCGAGGGACTATGCCTTTGAGAAAGTTTTGGATAAAGTGAGGAAGAAAACTAGATCATATCAGAACCCTCTCCAAGATAGGAACTTGCTACTAATACAAAGGCTTTCCAAGATGCTTGTGAGATTCGGTTAATACATAAATAGAGATATTTAGAATAGCATGCATATAATCTTATAAAGCATGTTAAATCTAGATCTCTAGACATGCATAAAAGAAAAAGAGATGGCCAATAAACTTATTAACAAATTCCTTTCCTATCAATATCATAATAAACCTATTATCAATCTTTTAACACTGGATCCACAATATCAAAATAAGCAAGTTATGAACACAGATACAGGTTACCTCAGTGAAACATGGCAATGCTCATCCACAAATAATAACATGAAACCATCTTGCCTCCAAATCTTCTCTTTATTTCAAATGAAAAAATAGCAACAGTACAATAGCAACATATCTTCAATCCAACTCTAACTAGATTGGAAGAGGAAAAATGTGCTTTATTTATAACAAAAACTAGAACCCTATCCTAGAGGGGGTGCAATTCCCAAGGAGAGAGAGACTGCAGCTGCATGACGAGTCAGGTTGAGCTTGATCTGAGTCTAATTGGGTCTGATTTGAGTTTGATTGACTGTAACTAGCAATCAAAGTGCTGATCAGACTGACACCTCAACCAGTTAACTGATACATCAACCAAATCACATCCAGATGAGCCCATAGGTGTGGAGGAGAGAGAGAGGGTGCAAATCCCAAGAATGCATGCTGTGGTGCACTCCCTCTTCAGCCCAGATCAACTCCTTCTTTCAAGGAATGGTCATTTGCAGTCAATCCAAAGCCGATGAGACTGATTTCAGTCAAATCGAAGGAAATCCCACTGATTTAGGTTTTTTGGGTTTTCTCCATTTTTAATTAATTTATCAATTAAAATAATCAATATTTGATTTTTAGGGTTTTCTGGCCTAAGTGATGGGAAAATCACTCAAAACTTAGGAAAAGTGGGTTTATGGGTTTACCGGGTGCTCTGAGTTAGAAAATGAGTACCCCCATGACTGAAACTGATTTCTGAGCCCACTTTTATTACAAAACCAATTTTTCCATTTAGACTATCAAAAAATAGCATAAGTTTTGGAAAAAATAAAACTTTAAAAGAACTTAAAAAATTAAAAAAAAAACCTAGGGGGACTTAGACATGCTCATATGACTCAACCATAATGCCTAGCATGTTTATACTTTGACACATGGACTCTAATAACCTCAGTAGGCCTAAATTCCAAGCCGACAACCCCAAATTTGGAGGTACTGAGTGAAAAACTCAGAAATTATCAGTAAATTATTCAACAACCAATAATAACCAAGGGAAAAAACACTCTAGGATGATCGGATTGACAAATAAAGTCCAAGAGACTGAGTCTTTTACAAACACTACCATGCTATAACATTTTATTGCAACTCCCCTACGGGGTATGAACATGTGATATAGTACAACAAGCACTTCCCATAATCAATTATGAAGGTCTTCTGAAGTCCGAACAAATCATCTTTGTCTGGTTCACCAGGATCACTTGATAAAAATCCACTAAATACAACTTAGGTGGTAACAATGACAATAATACATAGATAGAATTCTCCAAGCTAGCCTTGAATGAAGTCTATGACGTTCAGCAGGAGGCTGCGTCTAAAATTCGGCTGAGGGAAAATGCTATTGCTTATCAAGAAACAAAACAACAGTGGAAGGAAAAGTTGCGCAAGGCCCTGTTGAAGGAAAAAGAGCAAGAGTTGCAGGGGTGCATCACCCTTCTTGTTGAAAGGGAACAGGAAATACTAGCGTGTGAACAAATCCGCATCACATTAGTGGACTCTATTAGGAATTCCATTGCAGCATTCCCACTAGAGGCAAGACAAGAAGATGAGGAATCCCTTGCTAAAGTAACCAGGCTTGCAAAGATGACACAGGAACTTTGACAACAAGTGGAAGAGCTACAATCCAGATAGATGCCAAGCACACCCCCGAAGGTTCTTGAGAAAAGAATAAGAGTAGCGTCTGAAGCTGTTGAGAAAATCAGAGAAGGCGAAGCGCTCTGCATAAAGGTTGCAGATGTTGTTTCTACCATTTGGGGAGCGCTACTCGAATATGAAAAAGCTGAGAAAATCAGGAAGATTACGTTAGAGGTAGATGAGAGAATCAACGATGCAAAGGTGGAAATAAGGAATTTTCCCCTCCAACATAAGGTCACCAAAAATGTAGAGATCAAGAGATTGCAGCAAGAAGTGCAGACCCTTCACGAATGAAAATAGGATAGGTAAGTTGAGGTAGAGACACATCAATCATAAGCTGAGTGGCTCACAGATCTTATTCAGCCTGTGCAACAAAAATTCAAGGCATAGTACAATCAATAGAGGAGGAACCGTTGGAACATGTCTGTTCCGACCATGTTGAGCAGTTGGTCGCACAAGCAGAAGAAGTTGTAGAGGAAGTCACTAAGGTTTAATAGATGGTGAAGACATTCTAGGAAAAGGTTCATCCTCCTGCACAGCCTGATCAGGTGCCAAAAACTTAAAATTGGGCAAGGAAATAAGGCCAAGGTGCACAA